>JARHVA010006995.1:0-137500 GCA_037957365.1 Torreya grandis
GTAGTGATACATTAATAACATGGGTTAAACTAAATAGGAGAAGTGCCTAGAATTTATGTTATGCATAAATTTAACCCTACGCAACTCCCATAATCTAAGTAAATGGAATTCACTAAAGGTTCTAATATATGTGCGTAAGGCCTAAGTACATTCTAAGAGTCTATAAATTTTCAAATCATCCACTACATATAGATATATTATTCAATATGATTAATGACTTAGTGCAATTAGTTTCTAGAACAAATTTGAGTGATACTAACTAAATAATGATGTGAGTTATCATTCCATCTAGTAATCTAAGTAATATGAGTCATATAACCTATCAAAATATATCATGATATCTACAAAAACTCTAAAAATATACCAAGAATATGCCCCACTATAACAACCTATGTAAATTGAATTTCTAATATATGTGATATCTCATAAAATATATGAAATATATCATAATCCTATGAAATTTGTGACTTATGTCATGCATATTCCCCCAAATATGAGTTAATATTTATCATAATTTGGGTAAAAATTTGTAATATCTACATAAACCTATATCATTATGAATTTATATGTGTCAATAAATCTATTCTTTTTGTCTATGTAAAGGCTGAGTCTCTAAGATAATCCAGTGTGTATGCCCCTATTTTGAGGTGAGGAATGAATGACATGATTTACTTATCTCAAAAGATTGAAGTTAAAGGCATCATATTATATATAAAATATATAATCTCGGTATATAATATAATAACATGTAGAGAATATTTCATCATAAATAATAGTAAAACATCTGAGTATGTAAGAGACATGTGTCCTAAGTACACAAGTTTGACGTCGGTAAAAATATATCAATGAACCATATAGTGAATAAACATAGAAATGAGTATCCATAAAATGACTAATAACTATGTAGATAAAGTGCATGATATGAATCATGTAATTGTAAAAAAGAAGCAGAGTATGTGATGTATTTCACAACACCAACATGCTCAATAATCTCTACAATCTCAAAAAATTATCTTAGATTATCCACACATAGAAAATAAATTCTAAGAGTCACACAATAAACAATTACATGACATAAAAGGCCAAAGGTCACACTCAATGGAATATTTAATGTCACCTACACAAAATTAAAATGAAATGTCCCACACACAATGTAAAATTGAGTGTCACATATGCTAAAATACAAATTAATGTCCCAATAAATAGAGTAAAACAAGTAAAAAAGAAACAAAAGTAGTCATTCATAAAATAACAAAGGATATAAACACAATCCATGTATGTCATCATCACATATAGAAAATACAATATCCAATTAAATAATAATGTGCATAGTATGAGTTAGAACATGATGTGTATAATCAATGCAAATTAGCTCAATATGATTAATGGAAATAATCATAGAAAGATATAAATTTTGTAAAGGATAAAGATGCCACCAATGTAGGAAGGTAGTCTTGAGTCTAGGAAATTATCACATCAGTGTGTCCATGTCATATGAAATCTTTGTTTCTTGTGTTTCACTAATGTATATCTAAAATGCATGTGTAAAGGAAAACATGAAATATAATATAATTTATATGATAAAACATAAATAAATCATGTAAACAAGTAATACATGTCATGCATATGTCCTATTTTTTATTTTTTTGAATATTTTATTTATTTTCTTAGTATGTTAAAAAATTATGCAATTCCAACTAATGATCCCATCAAGGGGTTGTTCACATGTAGGCATTGTGTTGAAAGTTGGAAATGTTACCCTTCATTGTAAACTAGTAACATGTTTATCTGAGTCTAAATTGTAAAAGATACTCTCGTGTTGTGTCATATATGTCATGGTAAACTATATGGTCATGTGTATGATACATATGTATATGAGGCATAATATTGCTTGGGATCCAATGTATAGTAGTAGAATGTGTTTATTTTCATGGAGTAACATATCAAAATGGTCTCTATGAATCATGTATATATCTCTAATTTAATGGTCATTATGATATTGGTCATCTAGGAAAATACACTATCATCTTCTAAGAGATCTAATTAATATGAACCTTAGTAGGCCTTATAACTAATTATGTTGGTGGTGGGAGTGGTGGAGGAATAATATATTATTGAAAAGGGTACTCATATAAAATACCTAAAACTTTGACCACCATGTTAGCATGCATGTAATTCATACATTTATGTACTATAGAAGGTACCACATACATCTTGTGTATCCAAGGATGACCTATCAACATGTTAATGATTTTTTACTTGAAAAAAATAGAAATAAAATAAAATTATGTAAATAACTATTTAAAGTGGTAAAAAAATGTTCCTAATAGTATCCTATATTCGTCCATTGAATCCCTTTTCTACTCTTGATGTATTTTATATATCCTTTTATGTGTATTTGAGAGTATCAAGAATTGTAATTATTTAAACATTTTTTCTTCAGCCATTTTCCATCATGACATTATGTGGGGGTTTTCAATAATTATATGTATGTAAAAATAATACCTATTTTGAATATTCATCTTTGAAAATATCATGATCCTAAAATGTAATAATATGCCACTTTGGGTGTATAGTGTGAAGTGTACCAATGATTATAGCGAAATGATGTGTTTCCTTAGTTCTAAAAATATACAAAAATAGAGGAGGTTGTGTTATAGGTCATATTAATATGAGGTGGAGGACCTCTATACAGAGTGAAGACCCATTCTATAAAAGTATTTTACCATAATTTGGTTTTAGAATCCTAATAAGATAAAAACTTTTATAAGTGTTTCAATATTACGATATGGAGTTCAATCATACATCTAAATGTAAAATCCTTATCTTGATTTTCATGATTCAACAAGTATCATATGATAAATATAGTAAGTATAAAATAGGATTAGCGATTATATTTTATATTTGAATTTTTGATAGTGAATGTATTCACGAAGTGGAAATTAAACTAAAGCAAGCATGTGATTTTTATATATTAAGAACCATATTTATTTTTGTACAAGGTCAATTCCATTAGATCCAGATCGATATTCTCAATTGATATTAACCAATGAAAATCAATACCAATTGATGTGGAAATGAGTGGATGTGACCATATGGTCACCTTTACTAGTCTTTGTAATCTCTATATGGGTTATTTGGAACCCTGATGATGCACATGACTTTATAAATTAACATCCTTCACCTTAAAAACTTAGGTGTGATTAGAGGTATATAAACATGCAAAAATTAAGAAATTGTAATTAGTTGATCTGAACCTAATCACCCTCATTTGATGATTTACCTTTACCTATGTATTTGATACTCTGAGAAGGGAAATTAACTCACACATTATTCTACCACTGAATGTGATTGTGAAATTTTGTTCCTTCACTATATGTAGGCAACTAATGCTTTGGATTAATACTTAAAAATTATTTATTTGACTTGGATTTATTGTGCTTATAATTGAGATATTGATTTTCACCAGTGATATATTCATAATTTGGAAAGATATTTTTTCAATGTGAAATATTGTATAGATGTGTCTCAGATAAGTGTCAAGTCCCTTTTAAATGAGACCTTGATTTGTTTATATATGAGTCTAGTTGGGTAATTATCATTTCATCACACACTAAAAATATGGACCAACACTAAGGAGTGGTTTTATTTTTAAAACTAACCATTGCTGAGAGAGGATCAGTTCCGACTAGGTTGGGTCAGTAACAACTAGTTATATTGATAGAACCAAACTATCTATAGGTGGACTCAACTAAAGGTCTAGATATATTTACATAGGGTTTTTATCAGGTTTGAAATATAAAGTGAGGTTTCTATATCTATGTAATAGTAATATAGAATGGTAAAAATTATAAAATAAAATGCAAATATAAGACAATAGAGTATTAAGAATATGTTTTTGCACTCAAGTCATGTGTCATAAATGTGTGTCAAGTTTGTCATTACCAAGTACTTAATACCATAGTAATAGAATTTATAGATTAAAAGGATAAAATTTACCTGAGTGTATACAACACACTTTGTCATTGGTATGAAGCTCCATTTGTGTAGGTCACTTAATAGAAAAACATGTAATCATGTGTAGTCAATGTCCATATATTGAAAAATTTAATCTGAATTTTTGAAGTTTTAAAGAGAAAATATAAGATTACACTTATGTGCTGGTCAAAATCATGTTTCACTTAGAAATTTATAGAGATGATGCTTCAATGTTGAATCTTTGGATAAAATTATGCTTCCTTGCTAAATCACAAGGAGTGTTGGGGTGATTGTGCCCAAAATTTGTGTAACTATTTAAGATTTTGGGTTGGAAACATAACATGTTTTAACCCTCATGAATGTGTGGATAATTATGGAATATACTAACCCAAATAACTACATAGGTAAAAGAGAGAACCACATGATGGGATTGATCAAAAAAATTGATTTAACCACTACATATGGATTATAAATTTGATTGTATAGTTTTGATCAAGTTCAATCCATGTAAAAAAATATGTATGATCAAAAGGGAATGAATGATGTTCATGCCCCCATCATGAACACAAGTTTGATTGTATATTTTTACTCAAGTTCACTCAATGTATAATAAAATAAATGATATGAATAGAATGAAAAATGTCCATTCACCCATTAGGAATGTAGATTTTATAAGTGTGAATTTGAATGAAAATCATTCTCCATTTAGTTATGAACTTTGTTTTTGTGTATGTTCATGAACTAGTATCATGCCTCATGAATATGAAAGTGTGTATATGTGCATGAATCAATATCATGCCTTATAAATAAGAAATTATATATATGTGCATGAATGAGTATCATGCCTCATTAATATATTACAACTGATATATAATGTTATGCATTTATATGTTGAATCTAAGAACCTGTATCTCAATTTTGCATGTGTGTCAAAACTTGTAATTCGTGATCCTATAAACTATGTGAATATGCAAACAAGTGTGTATGAATATATGCTCAAGTATATATAAATTGATTGTGTATACATGGCATATACCATCATAATATGTATCAATGTGCTAGTATATATAATGTAACTAAACCATCTGATATTTGAACCATTATGAATCTCTAAAATAGTTTCTCTTATATAATTTTATGCTCATGGAGGCTTATGGCCCTATTAAAATCCCAATGTAATTCCCTAATTTTGAGATGAGGTATGTGCCATATAAGTCACTCATCTAAAAATAAGTGTTAATTGTATCATTTTATGTATAAATATTTGATCATGTAATATCATGTGAATATATGGAGACTATGTCATCATAGTAATGTGTATTTCAATCAAGGCATGTATGTAACATATGTAATGTAGGGCATATAAGTGTCATGGATGTATAGATGTATCAATGAAGTACATAATGGAAGGATAGATAAATAAGACTACACAATGAAATTTCATGATATAGATCATGGCACCAATCAATGTCATTGTTTTATAAAGGACATGAATATGTGACAAAAAATAAGGCTAGGGTCCACATGCAAGGGGACTTAAATATGTTTCAAAAAAGGGACATAAAATATACCATATACAACAAGGATAGGGGCCACACTCAAAGGACATAAAGATGTTGAAATAAAGTAAAAAATTCCACACACAATATACAACCATAAATTAGCCTATCATGTAAGTGAGTAAAAACATCAATGTAGCATAAGACAAGGTAACTAGTCTACACTATCCATTTGTATCAATGTCACATCATAGTATAATAACATATCCATGTAGCATTTTTTAATATATTAATAACTAGTAATACATGTGTAAATGATATAAGTAGACCAACATGGAAATAAGGTCATATAAATATATAACCTATAATAGTGAAAAATATGGAATCATATGCCCCTAATATCTATATGGCCATTGGGTGGATGAAATTCCAACACCTATATGTCCATGTGTAGCTTGTATGTCTTGAATAACACTCACATACTATGAAATGAATGTGAGTAGGAAAATAATACGCCATATAAATCACATATGTAAATAGTGTAATATATAAATTAATCATGAGAGGATGATTTTGAGGGTAGACTATTGAATCATAAATGAATATAGAGAAGGGGAAGGTGTGAAAGAAATTATTCTTTTTGTGATGGGAGATTAATGCAGCCCAAGAGATTGGGTGATTTTTAGGTGGTAGTTTACTCATCTATATTGTTCATGGAGGAATTAGATTTATTTATATTTTCACTATTTTTGAAGTTTTTTAGGGTTGGTTTTTTCATTCATGATGGAATTTTGGCACCATATAAGGGATTATTTTAGGAAGTCACTTTGAATGTGATGATGTTTTTGTTTTTGGTTTGGTGATGGCCTAATTTTAGTCACTTGGGAGGTACATCAAGATATTTTTGTGTAGATTGTTAGGTATTTGTGTCCCTTTCCCTCAAGGAGTTTTCATTCTAGTATTTGTTCTCTTCAATTTACCAAGCAGGTGGTGGTTTTTATTTTTTTCTATTGTCTCCTTTTTTTCCTTTTTGCATTTGTTTCTTTGGCGATGATTTTTTTTCCTTTTTAATTTTATTGGTATCATTTGAAAATTATAGTTTATTATTTTCATTGATATGAAGTTACAATTTTTTTTGGGGGGGGAAATAATGTAATCTAGTAATCATGTCATGCTCATGTCTTGATTTTGATTTTTTTAAATATTTGAATTTTTTTGTATTTTATTGATTATTTTAATTTTTTATATATATTGGATATATAAGGTTTGGAAGAGATAACCAATGACCACATTAATGGGAGGGTCATAGGAAGTTCCTCTATCAAATAGTGAAATGATCATTTTTTATGGATGGGAAATACTAGATATGGATGTGTTATGAACTGATAGGAAATCACATGCTCTCATGTGACTATCATGAGAATCATTCATATAATTTGGTGTGTGAGGGGTAGTTATAGATAGATGAGGAATATATGATGTCTACTATGTAGTAGGATAATGTCTCACTTCTTGTGTTCATTTTTGAACACATTGAATTATCTATGGTGTTAACTAAGTAAATGATGTAGGAGATCGTGGTCTCTCTAGGCCATAAATATATTTTTGATGTAATTTATGATGAATAGTTGGTTATCTAGTAGGCTGAACTATGTTCCTCTAAACTCGATATATAGAAATATCCTTTATATGTGTAATCATTGGTTATATATACTTATAGTGTGCGGGTGTATCACTCATCTCTATATAATGATCATGAATATGTGTACAAAACATATTTGTATAATTATTTTTAATAGGTGTAATAACTAATTATGGTGGTGGTTGGGGTAGAGGAGAATATTCCACTAGTTATAGAGGGTAGTAATATAGTACACATTTAAAAGTGACTACCTTGTTGTTTTATGTACTTCAAGAATAGATTTAAAGTAGATGCTACTACATGATTTTTTTTCATACAAAGACATATTACTCTCTATAAATAAAAATGGCATGGCTAGTATGGAGGAACCCACATGAAGAATTAGAACTATGTCTCCAAGGGTATTCTATTTTTGTCCATATATTTTCTTAATTGCTCTTGATGTATCTTATAAATCCTATCATGTGTACTCAAGGGAGCGAAAAAGTGTCATCATAAAAAAATATCACTTAACCCATCTTCAATCATGACACTATGTATGGGTTGCACATTGATATAGGTTCATATGAAGAATGCATGAAAAATCTGAATCATCATTAAATGTGATCATAAGATATTATGGTGAGGTGCTAACAAGTGTGTGAATAATTGAATATATTAGGCAATATTATGCCACAAGTGGATAATGCATGTTATATGCATAGTGTCCTTCTAAAATATCCTTAGTTTCTGTCATCTCATTCTTAGGAAATGGATCATTGAATATATTCAACTTTTAATTTCCATTGTGTTGTGTTCTATATTATTTTATAAGGGTGACCAAGTAGATAAATTTTTCATATATAAGATATTGTGGTGAGGAGCTGATGGTAGTCTTTAAAATTTCCTCTTTGATGGAGTTGTCAATTGTAGTTGGTTTGTAGGTTATGATACTACATTGAATATAATCTTTGCCTCATACTTTTTCTTAGTTTGTTTGACCTTTTGGATCGGTTTTATATGAAAATTTGTTGTTTAATTAGTTGTAGAGTTGGATGTATACTTTAAATTGTTAAAAATATATTAGTTTGAATTATTTGTCTCATACTATATGGCATATCTCATCATAGGATATGAATATATTTAATATAATTAACTCATGGAGTTCTTTGAGAAATATATTATTGAATATTTATTGTAATTCATTGTTAGCCATAACATTGGTCATATTTTATATCATAATCTTATACTAAAGTATGTAATCATTGATTGGATCATTGGACCCTTGTTTGAGCTTACTAATTTATGCATAAGATAAATTGTCATCAATGTTGATGAAAAAATAAGCTATAAATTAGTCAAAAAACATTCTGAATTATCTTAAGGATTTGAGGGGGATATCGTAGAAACATCACAATACATAGTCCTTAGGGTTTCCTAGAAATAACTTAGTAAATAATTTTTCATTGTATGCATAGTCCAAGAATGCTACATGGAATGATCTAACGTGTTTCTCGAGATCACCTTTACCTTCATATCATGGAAGCATGGGAACTACAAATACTATTAGTAAAGGATAATCTACTATCTTAGAGGATAGGGGGTTATGAAGAAATGCATAAAAATCCATGGAATGGCTAGCTCTAGATGTACCATACTATTGTTTAAAAACCTTGTCATACTTATTTATAACAATATACTAAAGAAAACATTTAATAGGCTAGGTTGGGTATGCAACATATATAGTCATCATGGGAGGGGTAAAGGTTTCATGTGTAGGAATAGGTATGGATATTTGTTGGAGTCCTCATATTCCCCCCTAACCTTGGGTGGGTGTCACATAGGTCATTATAGGTTTAGGAATATGGATAGTACAAATAATAGAGGTTTGAACACCTTATATGTTAGCTTGAACAAATGTTTTATTATCATTTCTTCCTATTTATAACATTGGATCAATTTTATGTGGACTCATGTTAAGATATTCAATGAATTCTTGATCATCCATGTCATCTAGTTGATCCTTAGTAGTTTTATCAAGAGTATTATTTGTCTCAACATTTATGATAAGTCCATCAATAGGGTGGATAGTATGTACTATATAATACATAGTATGAGGAACAAAGGAGGTCATGCATTCCCTTTATCGTATAGTAGTAACAATAATAAACTTGAAATGGATATTGTAACAATAATATTTTAGGAGGACTTGGCATGGTTCATTATTAATTTTAGCCTTATTAGTGTATTTAGATTTGATCATTTTGACCCATTTTATTACATAATTAATCCAAATAAGATAGGAACTATCCTTGTAAAACAATATGGAAAGAGTACCTTCTTGCCTTCTATTAACCAAAATTATTAATTCATTATGGCCATGATTAATGTGTATTATTAGGGAATAATTTGAAATCAAGTCTGAAAATGAAATCCTGAGGTTAAAATATGAACCCTGTAGGGATGAAACTCTAATGGAAACCAAGGGTTTCACATGGTTTGATATGTGTATAGGTTCACCAATATGTTTTACCCTAATGTAGTTTTTTAAACCCTAATAGGATATAAATTTATATAATAATTAAGATATTAAGATTTGACATTCATGTATATATTTAAATGTAAAATACTATAACTCATAACCATATTTATACAAGTGGCATATGATAAATATATCAAGTACAATAAAGGGATACATACCTAGTTTTTATGGTTGGTTGTCTAACTATGTCTGTATTCTTGAAATGTAAATTAGACTAAATTAGGTATATGATTCCCCTGGTTTATAAATCATGTTTTTGTCTATGTAGGGATAGTTCCATCATATATGGGTCAATAATAACCTATGTGAAAATGAGTGACTATGATTATATGTTTATTAATGGTTGTCTCTGTAAGCTCTATATGTGTTATGTCAAACCTTAATGAAGTGCATAACTCCATGAACTATCCAACTTCACCTTCAAACCTTGGGTGTGATTATGAGGGATAAAACCCTATTAAAATTAGAAACATGGGATGCATTGAGTTAATCCCAATCACTCTTGTTTGGTGATTGACTACTTTCTACATAACTAATACTCCAAGGAGGTAAATCAAGCCACACACACTTTTCCCACCTAATGTGATTGTGAAATTTTACACCTTCACTACATTTATGTGGATAATGATTTAGATTTGATACTTGACAATGGTTGTTTTGAATTGGATTTAGTTTCTTCATACTTGGCTTGTGAATGCTCCTAGGGATATATTCATAATCTAGGAAGAATAGGTCATAGTCTATCCATGTGAGAGATTGATTTGTTTATATATGAGTTAAATTGGGTAATTTATCATGCCAACAAAATGCTTGGAAAATGGACCAACCCTAAGGAGATGTTTTATTTTAAAAAATAACCATTGTTGGGAGAAGGTCAGCTCTAAATAAATTAGGTTAATATCGAGTAATGATAATGACAAAAAATAATGAGACCAACATGTGTATAGGTGGATTGAACTAAAGGTATAAATATGTCTATGCATGATATTTAGTAGGATTGAAATAGGTAATGAGGTTCATATAGGTGTGTAAGAGAAGAACGAAAGGGTCAAACTCATAAGATAACATGAAAGTGTGAGGTAATGGTGGATTAAGACTATGTTTGTGTGGTCAAGTCATGCGTGGCAAATTTTTTTCAAGTTTTTATTTGTCAATTAATTAATACCATATTTTAGTATCCAAAAAAATTAGGAACAATTGGCCTAAGGCAAGGATATATTATAAGAAATGATATAAAGTGGTTTTTATCAAAAGAATTGGAAACCTGTGAAGTAGTAACGACATTTAAAAGGGTCAAGCATGTAGATAGGTAAATGGATAGACGAATGCTGAATAAGATTCATGTATATTATCTTAATTAAAATTGATTAAAGTTTGAATAAATTACATATTTTCAAGTGTGTAATACCAAATGTGAGTGTCTGTAGTTATTGAAAATTGTAGGCTACTAAAAATAACAAGTATCTAAAACTTTTAAAAAATTAAGTTCAATTAAGTATAGGATAATTTATTTAAATATGATTTTAGTCATGAATGACAACTCTTTCTATAAATTTTGTGTTATTGAAAGACTCTATATATTATTTCAAAATAATAATAAATACTAAAGAAATAAAATTCTCATTTGCTTCTCAATATTTTTATCTGCATTTTTTTTTTATTTTGAAATTTATATTCTATTGGTTCCATCACCTCACCCTATTATCACCTATAACATTTTCACTGAATCCACAACTAGATTTTATGCATGGGAAACTTCGGATTCATGATGAATTTCACTGAATTTATCTCTCCATAAAAATTTGGTTTCATCACATGTTCCATCATCCTCATACTCAAACAATCTAAATTATCCCCCTCGCCCTTTTTTTTTGCATTTTACTCATGCTCCAATCCTCTTCTATATGTGTCCATTTGTTTGTATTCGCATCCCCCTAGCAAAGTCTCCCGACCCTTTATTTTTTGAGGATGTAGTCAAAGGTTTTATGACCGAAGCATGTTCTAAAAAGTACTTTAATATGGATGGCATGGAGGAGGACTTCATTTGGTACACCATTGGAAATAGTGCCGTAATTGTTTTCTTATGGGTTAAGCACTCAATCTCCAGTATTAAGAACAAACTTTTATCTAACCTTTTGTCTCTTTCTTCAACATTTCCTCTTGTCATCTATTAGTGAAAAAATTCCCATTCACCCCTACCTAGAGTGGAGGAAATTAAATCAATGTGGAAATTATTAAAGCTTACGTTGGTGCTTTTTGAGCTCAATGAAGAATGGAGACCTTCGTCCAATGGTATAGTAAATCCTTATAAATAATTACTAAACTTACATAACGGATTTTAGAGTCTCAATGCTTCGAGAGGAGGGTTTCTCATTATGAAACCCAATTTTAAGATGGCTTTGAATCACCCTCTTCTTGATGTTGCAAGATGAAACCTACTAAAAAATTCACTATATTTATTGCATCTACTCCATTTTAGATGGCATTATTTTTTCGTCATTCAAATTTGGAAATATAAAGCATTCCTCATGGGACATATCTGCTTAATATTAGATGATCAAGTATGAAGGAAAGCTCCCTAGCTAGCCTAACATAAAATACATCATTGTAGGTCCTTTCATAACTCTTTCTGAACTGGGGATATTAGGTATGTGTGTCTCCTTTGCTATGTATAAATATTAGTTTCACCTTATTAACTTAGGAAATACTCACCGAGTTTTTATACTATCAAAATAAAGTTTCGAGCAAGTTTGAGGCCCCCAAAATTATCTCGATCACTATGCTTAACCACCCTCCCAAAAATAAAAGTACAATCTTAATTGTTACTTTCGATGATAAAAATATAACTCCATTCCCAAAAAAACCTTCTTTACAATAAAATTAAATATTATTTAAAAGAAAGTTGTTTTTTGATTCTCCATATTATTTGCCACATCTCTTTTATAGATATTATAGACCATGTAAATTTTTGCAAATGCTCAGAAATATTAATCTAAAGGAGACTCAATGTTTCAAAAACAACAACATAATACATAAAATAAATATCTAAAAATTTAAGAAACTATGTAAGGACAATTTTTGAAGTAACTAAAACCAGGTTCCCTTTACAAATGCTTGGCATATTATTAACTTTAAAAAAAATGGGACACATTTATTGACTACATCCACCAATGAAGCCGAGTGACAAACTTTTGATGAGACAACTAAATACCTCTCCTAACACCTAAGCCATAAGAATGTTAGCGATGTTTCCAATTTAGTGTCAATCTCAAAGTCAGTTGGCACCAACCAAAAAAAAAACATGTTTACCTACAATTCATTTTTAGATTTTCATTAGTAAGACCTTGTCACCACGATCCCATTTTATCCATATGCCATTGCTTAGTAACTATACATATATAACATCTGAATAGGAACTATTACTTACCTCATCTCCCCTCCACCGTATATTAATCCCAGAGCTCCCTCTCCATCTAATCATCCCATTTACCCTTAACCAACCTCAGAATCTGAAGTTTAGTAAAAGAACACATCGAGCTCAGAATCCATGCCCCCAATCCTCATAAATCAGATTAGAGGATATAAGTACTCCATTCACTGCTTTGTAGAATATAAATAAAAATTGCTTTTCCTTGGAATGAATTCCATGGGATTACTACCTTAAACCTTTATGTCAGTTAAGCATAACGAGAATGACTTTAAGAGAATATATGCATTTAGAATATTTTCATTTCACAGAGCATGAGCATCTGAGTATGAATGAAAAAGTTATCAAAACTTTAAGAAAAGCACGGCACCAGGGTATCTCACACTTTGGAATCGCACTTCCATTGTTATCACTCAAAACATTATTCCGCCTTTTTCATATTCGTTTACAGAGCGAAAAAGTCCTATAAAACGTAGCTGTTTCAAGCTTCTACTCCTCGTATTGATCTTTTCGATCTTGGTTATCATCGTATAGCACTAGTTCTTGCTCTTCTGCAATTTTAAGAGGTCAGTAACCATTCATTCTGATTTTATACTGCTTTTCTGTTCGACTAAATCATACCGAAATTCTTAGATGTCATTATAGACATAGATGTCTTCTTTTACTGCTTTGAGTACATGGATATAACATCATCAATGCTGTACTAAGGATTAACTATAATATTTATGCTATGTTTTACTGTTGTTTTGGCTCCGTGAGTAAAGCAAAACCCTAGTTCCTGTCCAAAAAATTTCCTTGTAATGATTTATAGTATCGAATATTTATTCGGGCTTTTCAAGGGCGCTCACGGCTGTGCAGTCACTGTTTGGGGCAGGTCGATGGCTGCCCGTTCCATTGTCGACGATGTGGCATTTTGTTAAAGAATTTTTGTGTATTATGTTTGATCCAAATAGACCACGGTAGAAAATTCTATCCTATTGACCAAATATAATCCATAAGTGGAGAGTGATTAATTTGCTATTGTCTTTTCAACCTCAGAATGCCTTCTCATCCTGTAGCTTCGGTACTCAGATAATTTGAGAGTATTCAAGATGCCATGTTTTTAAAGGTGATCCGTGTATGGGAGGAAAATTAAATGTTTTCCTTACAGAGTCAACTTCCTAGGATTAGTTTGAGAGACTCGAAAATGAGGGGAAAATAGGCTTCAAAAACTCTACTAGAAAGGTTGACTAGGTTGATCTATCTAATGTTGTAGTTGTCTTTACTCTATGAAAATACAAGGCTTACAAGGAATGATGGTTGGGCGACCTATGGTTGTAGCTTTCTAAGAATTTGATCTCATGTATTTTCCTTGTGAAATCTCACCAAAGCAAGAAGTTCAACTCAGGGAATTTAATTAGACTAATGAAACTATCATAAATGGTAGAAATAACAATGCAATGGTTGTATATCAAAAATTTATATCATAAATGGTAGAAATAACAATGCAATGGTTGTATATCAAAAATTTATAGAGAACGAGATGCATGCATACCTTTATTGTTTGTCAAAATATATAAATAAACAAATAAAACATTTAGGCTTGCGTTAGGAAAATATAGATTGAATTACAACTACAAATGAAATGTTAAAGGTGAAAGAAAAACTCTTCATATTAAAATTAAAAAACAAAATACATTTAAAAAAAATCAATTGTGTTTAGATATTCAAAATCATTTAAAAAATATTTATGAATGATAACTTATTAATATTGTACATAATTTATATCAAAATATTTTTTAAGAACAAATTTTAGTTGTCCAAAATATATTTTTACTAATATAATTAAATTGTATAAATATAAATTCGACCATATTGTAAAAAGATGAAATAGTTATAAAATACAAGACTCATAATGACAAATTATATTCAAAATTGAAAATTATATAAAAAAGAATAGTAATTTTATAAAAACAAATGATAGTAATATTCACAAATAACTTCATAAAAAACATGAAATTTTAAAGTGAAGAGAAGTTGAAGATTTACAAAATGTTGTCTTAAGTAATGATTTTTAAATACTATTTTATATTATAATATAAATTTAGTGATGTATATTTTATATTGATTATAAAGTTTTAATTTTAATTTATATTAAATTTTAAATTGTATATGTTTTTTATATATTATTTTCTAACAAATTTATTGATTTTTTTTTATTCTATTGATAAAATTAATTTTATTTTAGCACAATTTATATCTAATTGTAGTTGCACTCCAAATACCATAAATTATGTTGAAATTTTTATTTAATTATTGAATAGTATCAAGACATTTGTTAATTCATTTTTTTGTAAAGTAGTACATGAAAATTATAAAATAACACTATTTTAGTCTTGTGGGGCTTATTTCAAATTAACTTCTCTTTGTTTGCCTTTTCATTCCAGGAACAATGGAAACTCAGTTAACTAGAAAGAGCCCTCGGGGAAAACACTCAAAAAAAAGTGAGGTTCCTTTAGAAAATGCATACACGAAAATGAAGATCCAAGAAAAAGAAGAAACTGTTTTCAATTCAGATGTAAAGAAAGTTGAAGACAAGGCAAAAGAGAATGAGGTGGAAAATGTATTGGAAAATGAAACAAATGCGGACATAGAAAAGAAAGATAAAATAACAAAAGATAAAGAAAAGAAGAAAGATAAAAGCTCAAAAGAGAAAGAAAAGAAGAAAGATAAAGAGAAGGAGGAAAAGAAAGATAAAACGAAGGGGGAAAAGAAAGAAAACGAGCATGATAAGGAGAAGAAAAAAGAAAATTTGAAGGACAAGGAAAAGGATGATGAGGAAAGTAAGAAAGAAAAGAAAGAAAAGAACAAGGACAAAGAAAATAAGAAAGACAAAGAAAAGGAAAAACACAAGGAAGGTAAGGACAAACATCTTGAGAAGAAGGACAAGGAGCATAAGGTAAAGTGAAAAGCATATAGGAAGTAAATTATTATATTGTAAAAGAGATCACAAAATAAGACATTAAAATAATAGTATTGGTCTTTTATAATTATAATAAATCCTTTTTAAAGGTTTAACTATATCATTATGTATAACATTATAATTTAATATATATAAAAAATATGTATAAAGCAAGTGTATGATAAATTAATTTTTTTTTTTTTTTTAAATATAATTAATTAATTTTTTTTTTTTTTATTGAAATTGTTTAAATTAAAATTATGTTAATGATGAAATAACTACTACTACTACTACTTATCTTTTGAGATATGTGGAAAACCAGAGAATAACAACATTTTTCTAGGTCCTTGAACAATAAAAATATAAAAACCAAAAAATTTAAATGATCAATATATTTCCAGTAATATTCAACCTAATATCATGTGATGTATGTCTAACATAAACGTGTGTGCTTCAATGAATATTTTAATGATTGTCTTATTTATTCTATAATATTTTTGCATGCTCAAATATTTTATTTATATAATTTTCAATAATAAATTATTGATAAATAATTTAAAATGTATGTATATTTATATATCAATTAAATTTAAATTAAGATCATATTATTAAAATTTAAATAGATACATATTAATAAAAACATAAAAAAATGAAAACTAGAATCATTTAAACAAGAATTATAATGGGATACACTTATAAACCTAGAGAATATATTGTACTAAAAAATGAGATGCATATCACACAACTATTAAAGTAGGAGAAAAGTAAACGAAAAAGAAAACATCTAAAAGGTGACCAAAAAAATACATGAAACATAAAAAAATAATAATTAATATATTAATAACACATAATTTAAATAAGTAATCAATACATATATAAATATCTTAAAATTATAAAATTTAATAAATAATAAATATCAAAAAACTATTTTTAAATTTATACATATACAAACCCCTACACCCTATCCACATAGGCGATATCTCAATGTATATATTTACTTTTGAATATTTAATAATCATATATCAAAGTGTATTCTGATGGTTGATCCAATATTTACTTAATACCTTACCAGTTACATGCCTTTACTAGACCTAACCCTCCTTTCCATCTTTCTTATTGTTAGTACTTGTGGGTATCATATGTTTCGTCTGAGCTATCGCCAATTGTAAATGCCAGGTGGCTAAAATTTGAAATGGTTTCCTAATGTTTGCGAGAAGTTGCGAATAATTTATTGTATTTTCTAACTTCCCCCGATTGTGACTAAACCGTGAATAATTACGTGTGCCATGTCCAATGGAAAACAGGGATTGGTGTCCAATAAAATTCTTGAGAATATGTTCTGTGCAAGCTACGCATGTGATAATGTTTTTTAATTTGTTAGGGTTGAGAAAATTGTACAGGCTGTTACCCTCCGTGTTAGCTCAATTTGACAAATGTGTGGGGTTTGATAGGTGTGTTGGAGGCTAGGATTTATTTATATCAATTTCTGTTTATTCCCCATCCCCCTGGTGTTTTGCTTAAATCATTTGTTTTGTTTGCATAGGTCCTACCTGGAGAAGCACTTGACCATGGTGGGAGTATGGGTTTCTGTCATTCATGCTGATTGTGCAAGGTCATTACATTTTTGTGTTTTTTCCTCTGGATTTGAAGCTACCCAGACAGGATTTTTTTAATGATTGTTATATTCATTCCATGAAGGATGCAAATTGTATGTGAAGGGTTCATGGAAATCAATTTTTTTTTAATGCTATTCTTTCCATCTCTTATATATGTTTTTTTGTTTGCGCATATTGTATATGTATTTTTTTGTTCACATTGTATACGTATTTCTCTGGTTCAGGTTCTGGATTGGTGCTTCTCTCAGCTAAACCCTAAAAAAGAATAGGCACCAGGATTTATAATTTATGCCCCTGACTATTGATAAAATTACTTTTAAAGGCTTGAAGAAAGACCTAGATGCCAACTTCCTTAAATAAACTGAAATGGGAATAAGTCCCTACTATCCCTGCAGTTTTGTGAAGAACTGCTTCTTCAACCCAAAAAATATTTTATTACCTTTCCAGTCCTTCAATTGCTTGTGGGAATTATGGAAACTATTAGGTCAGCCAAGGCCCATGCTTCTGGTTGGAACTGGCCGATATATGTCAGCTCTAATATGCCTAATGGCTACTGTCAAAGGCAACAATAATTAAATCCAAGAGTATAATGTCAACCTTCGAATGGCTAATAAGGTCTCAGGTTCTTCACCACAGTCACATGCGTGACCTTTTTCACCTTGATGGATTAATTTCCAAAGGAAAAATGCATTGTCTGTGGTAATCCTATAAGACGTACACTCAGACATTATGTGTCTAGAATAGTTGTAAGGTCTTATTTCTTTCCTGGCAGCACTCAACCAACATTAAAGTAATAGAAATGCACTCTCAAATACTTATTCAACATGTGAAAAGATACATCATTTGAATGACTTGAAGTGACAACTTTGATGAGATGGACATTCCATTTTTTTTGGTAATCCATCAACCTAAGTTCAATGTGTCGGGTTCTTTGAGTTAGTGTCAAGTTTTAGTGCATGAATATGATGATTTATTTGAAGTTCCAATTCCTCTGCCCCAAGTCGGTTTCCCTTTATATCAAAATTTTGTTTGCCTTTTGTTTTCTTCGGCACAGATTGTGTTAGAAACATGGATTTTATATGATATTTGAATACCAAGCCATCTGATATGCTTATACTAGCAAGATGTTGACTGGGTTCCTTTGTGGCAGAGCACCTGAAGCGTAGTTTCTGTAATAGCCTTTTGTTTTTCTAAGATGGTATTTTCAGCTGGATTTCTTTTCATTAGTTCTTTTGATACCATATTAGTTTGGTTTTTATTCCCTTAGAAATTTCTTGTCCACTATTCCAAATAACATTTGATTTATTGTTAGGAATTGAAGTGTCTATTCCACTAAATTTATTTTGATTAAATTTTATGAACTTAAATATAATCATCAAATATTTTGTAATTTCTATTAACTGAAAAAATCTAATTTGGGAAAAGATTAGATACTTATAGAGGTTGATATGTTGGAACACATGAATACATTTTGTAATAGCTATCTTATGATTTAGGATAGATGCACACCCTATGTCCACAATTTTATGCTTGGTCAACTTCTTCTTGAGCGATTGTATAGCTTAATATTGCTGGGGAAAACTAGCATGGATTCAACCATATCTAATACTTCTTGTCATACTTCATGGTCTTTACATGAATCTAAACATAGATCATCATTACATTTGTCTCAATATCATTGGACAAACTGTCACATATCCATTATCTTGCCTGTTGGCTATTACACAGAGGTAAGAGGTAATATTATTTGGGATTTGGTTCCATCATAAGATTGGGTTAATTTTGATCCCTAGGTGTGCCTCAACAACCCCATATTGCCTGAATCAATAATGATTACATGAAAATTTTATGGGGCCTCTTATCTATACAGGTAGCTCTGGGTTTGTAATCTTTCATCTTTCACATCCTAATAATCTACAAGCTTTTTGTTCTAAAACTTGTTGGGTTTCACACAGGATCCATTTTTCCGTCACAAAGATATTTTACCCCCATCTCCACTAAGGTAAAACAATTGAACTACACTAGATTATACCATGGATATAATCCTTTGCTCCAACTCGGCCTGCACTTTAATAAATGAATGAGACCGAGCCTTTGATGTTCGAATCTAATTCATAGCATTGAAAAAATGAAAATGTTGATGGCATATAGCATGAAATTCATTTTATTTCCAAAATCACAACCATAAAAAGGTCACACTTGCCATTTTACATGTATTACTACTACTTGAGCCAATAGTGATGGTTAAAAAAAAAAGTGCTTTCTATGATTAGATGCAACATGATGTAAAATTATGACAACGGACTATAGATATCAGTAGTCCTCTATAAAATTAACAGTCCTAGTGCAGATACTCATGAATTCTAATTTGGAACTTTGACCCATCAGGGCATATACCTCTATTCTAATTCTAAGATTCATTGGGTATACATGTTTACTGTTATACATTAATTGGGAGTACCAATAGAATTCCAGTTCCCTTGTTTTGGATCGACAATGACAAAATTGTACTCCTAGTCTAGATTCATGAACTTTTATTTGAAACTTGAATCTCAATTCTAGAAATTTGATACATAATACCTTGGTAATTTATTTAATTTATGATAATAACATTAGCATAAAATATCAAATTTGCAATTTATTCAATAGAAGAGCCATCCCTGTTAGAAATAATGGTGGAAAATATGCGTCACTATTTTACTAACACTGTAAGGAAGATCTCAAACAAAAACGTTTCTATAACATTTAGTTTGGATCTTAATTTTATAGAGTGCTCTATCTATGTTTTCCATAGAAAATAGTTCTCTCTTGAATGCTTCTACGTCTGTAACTATGATTTTGAGGCCCTGCCTCATCTATTCTCTAAAGGTGGTACAGGAATACGCTTGTATTGTTATATTAGAAGTTCCTTTCTTCTGAAAATTATTTTGTTTGTTCTCATGATTGTAGCAGGTTCATGTACCAGTTTTTTCAGTTAGTGAAAAAAATTTAAAGAAAGTAATCGAGTCATTTGGCATAGTAGTATGTGACAAATTACAATTCGAAATTAACATCTCTATACATTTTTATAGATAAATATATTTAAAATATATGTATTAATTAATGGAGTTTTGTCAACAATAATACATTATATAGGTTTTGATTATTAGCTTTATTTTACTAATTGAATATTAATTTTAGTTCATTTGTTATGTTGATATTAGAAACAAACGTGATTTTGCTCTTTTGAATTGATGTATTTATCTCCTAGCATGTTTTTATTGTAAAAAATAAATTATGAAACAAATATAAGCAAATTGACATAAAAAATTATTAGATACAGGCCAAAGAAATCAGAGAACATGCCACTAACAATTGATGACATAAACAACTACAAAATTGGATAAGCCTTCCAAGGAGACATTCTTGTCATCTAAAAGACAGTGCTTGATACGCAAAAGGTAAAAGAGCTACTCAGAATTGACATGATAGATGAAAAAGGCGAGATGACAATAACTGTAAATGTACAAAATTCATGGATAAAAAACATGAAAAAAAATCTTTAGCCAAAGATTTCAATATCTATCAAAACCTTAACAATTGCTCCAAAAATTGACTATGACAGAGGTGATTAAGACTTCATACTCCTAGTAAATGACAATACTACAATATAATGCATTGACCAAGTTTAATTACAACACAAGTTCTTTCCAAATTACACAATTCACTAAAGTAAGACAACACTATGACACTACAATAATAGCCACCATCTGTATATTTACATAGAAAATGAGTAACCAGCTCATCATGGACATAACAAATGGTAGCTCTCCAACTGACACAATAAATGTAAGCCAAAATTTGTATAATATAATTCTACTACTAAAAACACATTGCATGTTCCTCTTCAAAAGAATAAACCCTTTTGTTTTCTCTAAATGACAAGGGTATTTGTTCCACACACTCATACATAAGTGCAATGAAATTGAAAACAAAATATGAAAGAAAGAACTTGTTATTTACCTCTTGAAAAACCTAGCAAAATGGAGTGAGACAAAAGAAAAAACACTTCTAAGCACTCAGTTTACATTCATCACATGCATCAATGCTAAAATAACTCTTTGGCATCTACAAGCCTTACTAGACACAAAAATTGAGGTACATTGGAAATAAGCATGCTATATAAATTTTTATTTACACATAGTAAATGGCACTAACAAAATCCATTTTTCTTACTTTAACAAAATGCATTTTTCTTTCCAAAGTAGGTGCAAGGTACTTTGTCCATTGAAAAAGCATATTTCACCCCATTTGAACGTATTTTCACAAATTACAATCTTATGTAGACCGCTTTAAGCCCATGCGAAAAAAAACCACAATGTATTGCAATAACTGCAAGAAGGAATGTCTGTACTTCTATTCACATTGGCTATTATGCAACATAAGAACTAAACAAAACATCAACCTGCAATGCATTTCAAAAGAGAAAGTTCTTTATGAATTACTTCTGACACCAAGGACAACAATATATGCAAAGTATCTACCAAAAAAAAAAAAAAAAAAACACGATTTAACCGCTATCATAACTAACCATGTAAGGCATTTTAAAAATCGATAAAAATAATCTCATTAGACATATTTTTCTACAAATTAACTATGAAGGTATTCAACTCCTTGCCAATTTACCCTTTGCAGTTTATCTCCAAATCTATCATGACAATTTGTAAAGGTTATACTGACAATTGAATTGCAAATGTTACAGAATTTTTCCTGTCTTAACAAAGTAACAACACAAGCTCAATCCAAACCAGAAAATCCCCATCTTTCTAAAGGTAAGTAATGTTTGTGCCATACTTTACTTCTAATTTTACATCTCTATTGAAATAATAATTGAAATTTTATAATTATTATTTGAATTATCTTGCTCGAGTCTATTGTTAAGTTCTCTAAGCTTTTTCAATACATCAGCTTAGTCTGAGAATAAATGCATAACCTATAGGTGTGTATTGGTTATAATTCCTTGAATACAATAAATTCATATTAACTTCAAAGCTCACAGGAACAACAAAATCAAAAACTTATTGTTATCATTTTTAACAATTACATTCGAAATTTTTTGTTTAAGTCTTCTTCTTTAAAACAAGATGCCTTCCATATAATTTAGTATATATATTTTATTTCTAATTTCAATGTTCCATTGAATAATAATTGAAAATTTATAATTATTATTTGAATGAGTTTGCTTGAGTCTATTGTTGAGTTTTTCTAAATTTTTTTGATACATCAGCCTAGTCTGAAAATAAATGCACACAATAAATTTATGTTAACTTCAAAGCCCACAAGAAAAATAAAAGCAAAAGCTTTTTATTATCATTTTAAACAATTACAATCTAAATTAATTATTTAAATCTTCTTCATTTCAATGATATGCCCTTCCATGTAATTTAGTATATATATTTTTTATTTCTAATTTCAATATAATAGAATTATAAGTCACATCCCTTTCTATTTAAATTTATAAAATCTTGCTTAGCATATGAATTTACATGTTTCAGAGAAAATTTTAAGTGTTTTTTATTATATGAAACTTCCAATTTTTCCTTCATCTATGTGAGAAGTTCAAAAGATTTTATAGTGATTGTTATGAGTTTTTATTACCAGTTCTATTTATTCATATCATCATCTCAAACATTTTCCCCCTCTCAAGCTCCTGTATCAAAAAAAATCTGAAGCTTTCCTACATGTGTCTGCCCATAACAAGATAAAGTACAAATATAAAGTCAACAAACCAATACTAATCCTTTAGACAAACATTCCAAAAATTACTAACATGGGACATTGATTTTCCCGAGTCTTCTCAATGTGCAAACTTTGTTCTTTCTTGGGGTAAGAAATTTACTGTAGAAAGATACAAAATCTACATATAACAATGTGTCAATTGCTTCCTTGGCCTACATAAGCATTATTACCTGGTTTATTTAAAAAATCAGATAATACAAGTTATATGGGTGATATTATAAAAGTTGTCAAATATTATGTTACCAATTTTTATTTTTCATAAAGAATAGTATAACATTTATTATAGATTAATTAATAATATTTTTTTCTTTCTCAACAATTTTTAAATAGCAAATTCAAGATGATAAAATGCAATGTTATAACTATTCCAACTCAAATGAAGATCGATGATCAATAGAATATTTATACATTCATAAATTTTTTCCTTCATATATTTACATATCTTTTCCTAACCATACTAAACATACACCACCTTATTCTCAATCATATCAAACAAATTTATCTTATGAAAATCAATATGATATTATAAACAATCTAATGCCAATATCAATATCTTTCTAATATTTTTACCTCTACTTCAATTTAATTTAATATAAAATACATATTTTTTAAAATAAAAATATCAATATACAAATAACACTAAATACATGCTCCAATAAGAATTCAAGATGCAACCCAACTCTTATTTATAATTTTTTAATTATTCTCATCCTACCACCTCCACCTATCACACACTATAGATTATTGACTATTTCATTAATCATTGAACAAGGGTAAGTTATACGTACTTTGGTATGAAAGATATATTAACCCCGTTTCTCTTCTTTATAACCTCAATCGAGTATTCAAATATATTTAATTATTTTGAATAATCTATTCTTTAATAACACTCATGTTTATTGATTTCTACAGGATTCAATATCTTATTTTGAATTTTAATAGAAGTTTTTTTTTTCATTACATATATATATTTTTTAATTTTAAGTTTGTGTATTTTTTTTATTTTAGTTATTATTAAAATGATATTCATGAATAGTTAATAATTAATATATATATTTTAAATAAATTAATCCAAAATATATTGATATATATCATTCTCAAAATAATTGTATTATATTAGATTTGTAATATAAATAAAATCTAAACACATCAAAAATATTATTTATATAAATTTATTTAAAATATATATTTGTATATTACTTATATAATTATATTGTAACTAAAATATCTATAATATATTTGTGATTGTATTTTATTATTCAATAATATGGAAAGGGTTTGGAATTTGCACCCATATAGATAAGTTGATTTTTAAAAGCTCTGTATGGATTAGATTATTCATTTACAAATGGGTAATGACCTTGTAAAACAATACCCTTGAAATTTTTAAATATTTAATGATTTATTTAAACTCCATCTAAACCATTTTATATATTTAAAAAAAATAACACCAAAAATTCTATAAATATATATAATAATTGAAATGAAATTTAGATTAAATGTAATACTAATTTTTAAGAGAACTTTTTTTTTTAATCTCTCTTAATTATATTGGAATCGTGTGTGTGGGGGGGAAGCGAAGGGAAGGCGAGGGGTATACATCAATATACATATTTAAAAAAATTATATTTACAAAATCACTAAAAATAATGTAAAATTAAATTTAGACTTCATTTTTTTTTTAGAATTTTATTGGTGTATGTTTTTAGTCATTATTTTAGTGACCTATATGAGTAGTCATTCTTAAAATGACATTTTTTCTTCTTTTATTTTTGGCAATAATTATTCTTAGGAGTTATAAGAGTAAAAAAAATAGATTAGTCCCATGTTGGTTCAAATGAAAAAAATAAAGCATATACACTAGGACTAAATACTCTTTCACAAAAACTAGGGACATCATAACATAGTAAAAAATATCACAAAATAGAGATAAAAACAATGCAAGTAATTTACATCCTTTGCCGAATTTGATGCTTACTTGTTGGCATAAGGATGCTTGTTCTTGGTCTATGATGATTAAAGTCTTATAGCAATGCTTCTCCATGGTGGTAGCATCTCTCCAATAGTCACTTTTAGTTTGGTGTGAAGATTCACATAAATTGGGCATTATAACACTACTGTCATTGGCTTCTTCAAGGTATTCCAACAGAATAACCTTACACACAAAATCTTGTTGGAATATGGTGTGAGTACTTGTATTTATAGCTCTAAGAACTAAATATAACCGTAGGGATGTTATGTTACATTCTAACTTTGGTTGAGTCTAAAATAACCTAGGTTGAGTCAAGGTAACCTGAGGTTGAGTCAAAGCACTCATAAAATCTTGACGCCTCAGTTTTATATCTTTGTTAGTTATAAAAACTCACTTTAGATATTTATGAGGTTGTGACTCATATTTTTAGAATATTTAAGAAATAATAAATCACTTTATTAGTTGTGTTGACCTTTCGCTTCATATTTGGTTTAAAATTCTTTTGTTTTGATAAATGAAATTCACTAATTTGATTTATGATTTTTTCTTAGGCAAGTTAATTAAGATTTGCAATGTAATTAATCTTGCTTAGTGATTTCTATCTTTTGAAAATTATTTTAAATGTTTTCAATTAATAGCTCAACATGTCAGAAGTGTCAAATTACTAGGTCAAAATATGCCAGGGGTTGAAATTGAACTAGGTTATTGATGTAAATAGGGTAATTTACTAAATAAACTATCTTTACCATATTTTTGAGTAATTAAATCTCTTTTGTGGTTAAATTTGGGCAATTCATGTGATTTTTAGGTTTAATTTACGTAGTTTGCTAAAAATTGATTTAAATCCTAGTTTAGGCATGAAAGTCATCTGGGTAACAATATAGGTGACAATTCGGGTGACGGTTCTACCCCAATTGATGACGGAACTTCTGGGAGCCATAAATTTTTCACCGTAGCTCTAATTGACTCATCATTTGAACCGTTGGAAAGCTAAAAATGAGGAGAACATGGTGAGATGGCATGGAGCTCCACTCATTGATTTTTGACCTCCAAAAACCCAATGGAAGTGCCCCAAATTTCAATTTTAGTAATGTAATCTAAAAATAGTAAGTTTCTAAAAATAGTAATTCCTTGAATTTTGTATTGTTTTAAATCATGGAAGTTAAACCACTTAATCTTCCTCAAGATTGGTGACCTACTACATCTTCCTCCTACTTTTAAAATGTATATAAATGAAGATGTAACCTGAAATAGAAATTAGACATCTCTTCCCAAAGATAAACATATAGTTGTATTGCGATCTTGAGTAATAAAATATCTCTTCTCGGAGAATTCATTGTTACTGTGTTATTTTTACGTTTTTAAAATATTTGTCAGTCAAAACTTCTATGTTTTGAATCAGTGGTATCAGAGTTGTTTATCTTGAGAGTGTATGATCCTGAGGATGAGGTCAGGCTACAAGAAGCTTGGGTGGAAAATAATAGAGCTTCCAAACTATCCACCTATTCACTCCAAATGACTTCAAATGGAAGATGACATCGAGACATCTGAATGATGAATGAAGCCCTCTAATGACAACAAGCACATATGCTACAACAATTTGCCCAAATTTTCCAACAACTCATGATGGGAAATTATGGCTCTTCATCTGCACTTCCTAGGTCCTCATCCATGGAACATCCTTTCAGTGCCCCAATATCCTTTAAGGTTCAGGTGAATTTTGGTATTCCTACATTTGAAGGAAAAATCAATGATGATGTAGTAGAAAATTGGTTGGATCAATTATCTTCCTACTTCTCTATAAATAAATTCATCAATGGAGAAAAGATCACTTTTGCTCTTTTGAAAGCATCATTTCTCATGAAAAATTAGCAGAAAGTGTACAAAAAGAGGTTCAGTATAGATTAAATTGGCCTTGAGGTGGAACCTACTTGGGATGATTTTGTGGAAGCGGTAAAGGAATAATATTATCCCATTGGAGCATATGATGATCTATACATACAATGGCAACAACTTCGCCAAGGTAAGGACCAATCTATTAAAGATTACATAGACATTTTTCATTCTCTATCTGTAAGATTGGGCATCTAAGAAAATGAGAAAATTAAGACTCTCAAATATCGTGGTGGACTATAATGGTACATATGAGGGGAAATAAAATTCTTCAATTTGGAAACCCTCCGTGAGGCATACAAGTTCATAGTAAATATTGAATAGAAGCATGGACGAAAGAATACAAAGAGCCAGCCTTCAAAATGGAAAAGTGACAAGGAAGGTCAAACATGAGGCCAAAATTGGAAGCAAAAGGAGTTTCAAGATAAGAAACCCCAGAAGGGGAAGGCTGGAAAATGGTGTGATTACCAAAAAACTAGAACTCACTCTAAAGAAGAATGTCAAGCCATCAAGTCACTACTTTTTGAGTCACAATACTTGAAATCTACTACTCTATCTCATACACAACCTACAGTCAAAGAGGATGAAGAAGAGATTGTAGATGTTGAGCCTGACACCATCGTCACTTCATCATAGACTTGTGAGGAAAGGATAGATGATAAGGAAAGATTATTTCACTCTAAATTATGGGTAAAAGGTAAGCCTCTACATTTCATTCTTGATAGTGGGAGTCAAAAAAATTTAATCTCTATTAAAGTTGTGAAAAGCCTAAATCTATCCATGAAGCCTCACCCAAAGCCATATAGTATTGGATGGTTGAGCCTAGGGAGATACCTCTATGTCACCCATCAGTGTCTTCTTTCATATGCAATAAAACCTTTCCAAAATGAAGTCTTATGTGATGTGGTCAATCTAGATGTTTGTGATGTATTCCTTGGTCAACCATTCATGTATGATCGACATGGCATCTATGAATCATGAACCTAAAGAATCACCCTCACTCTTGAAACATGGCACTACAGGGTACCAGAGGTACCACCTCCCACATCTATCTCCTTAATCAGTGCCAAGCAATGTAAGAGATTGGTGGAGAAGAAAAAGCAATTTGTTCTCATGGTGGTTAAACCATTGAAATCCAAAAGGCTGATGTTGTAGTTTTGACTACACAATCAACATAACAATATAAGTAGATAGGAAAAATCATATGAGAATATGATGACTTATTCAAATCACCCACAGGAGTTCCACTACATTTATAGGTAAAATAGTATATCGATTTGATCCCAAGATCACCTTTGCCTAATAGTCCTATGTATCATAGATCAGTTTTGGAGAGTGATAAGATAAAAAGATAGATTCAAGAATTGATCCAAAAGGGTCACATCAAGCCAAGCTCTTCACCTTGTGGTAGCATAATTATCCTAACACTAAATAATTATGAAACATGGAGGCTTTGCATTGACTATCAAGCCTTGAATAAAATCACTGTGAAGAATTGCTACCCACTCCCTAGGATTGATGACCTATTGGACCAAATCCGTGGTGCAAAGTTCTTCACCAAAATTGATCTCAAATCTAGCTATCACCAAATTCCCATTGATCCCACTGATGTCTGGAAGATTGCATTCAAATATAAGGAGGGGATCTTTGAATGGTTGGTTATGCCTTTTGGCTTAACTAATGCACCTACAACCTTCATGAGGATGATGGATGAGATCCTGCATCCCTTCACCAACTCATTCATGGTTGTTTACCTAGATGACATACTCATCTATATCAAAATAAGGGAGGAACATTTGTAACATGTTTTTAAGGTGCTTCAAACTCTTTGAGAGCACAATTTGTATGCAAAGCTTGACAAATGCACATTTAGGATGAAAATAATTCAGTACCTCAGGTACGTTGTGAATGAGGAAGGGGTCCATGTTAACCCAAAAAATATTCAAGTTATTCAAGAATGGCCTACACCAAGGACCCTCACAGAACTTCATAGCTTCTTAGGTCTTGCAAATTTATATCACAGGTTTACTATTGGATTTTTACATCTTGCTTGGTCACTAACCCAAGTGACTAAAGGAGGAGCTAAAGCTACATTTCAGTGGGGTGAAATACAATAAAGGGCATTTTTTAATTTGAAGAATAGACTTTGCTCAACCCTTGTCCTTGCCTTTCCAGATTTGCATCAACCTTTTAAGTTGATGATAGATGCATCTGAATATATCATGGGCACTGTCATCATGCAACATGTCCATATTATTGTATATCATAGTGAAACTTTCATTGATACAGTTAGGAAATATCTGACGTATGATAAGGAGATCTATGCCATTATGAAAGCCTGCAAACAATGGAAACACTACATCTTGGAAAAAGAGATGGTCATCTACACTGACCACAGATCATTGAAATTCATCTAAACACAGAGAAAACTATGAAATGAGAGGCACCAAAAGTGGGCCACATAGCTACAGTAATTCCATTTGATAATCAAACACAAAAATGGGAGCTCAAATATGGCCATAGATTATCTGATCCACCCACCAATTATTATACTCATAATAGTTCTTGACCTGTGTGGAAATGAGACTACCACTTGGGGTGTTCTTTATGAAGTAAATCCTACCTTTGCTGATACATATCAAGTGCTTCAAAAAGGCAAACATGTTTTTTATTTCTATTTATAAGATAATGTCCTCTATCATATGGGGCACATCTGTGTTCCAAATATAGAGCAACAAAAGATGATATGAGAAGCACATTTCAGTAGGATAGCTGGACATTTTGGTGTAGAAAAGACATTGGTGCTTCTTTAAAAATAATTCTACTAGCCCCATATGCCAAAGGACGTGGAAAGGTATCTCAAATCTTGCACCCCATGTGCGATAGCCAAGCCAACAAATAAGAAGCAAGGATTATACATGCCATTGCCAGAACCAACCAGGCCTTAGGAATCTATCTCAATGGATTTTCTCTTAGGTTTGTCAACTTTAAAACATGACAAGGACTATATTTTTGTTGTAGTTGATCATTTTTTAAAAATGGCTATCATGATTACTTGTAAGAAAAATATATCTGCTAAAGAAACTATTTAACTATATTTTAGTCATGTATGGCTCTATTTTGGTCTCCCCAAGTCCATTATCTCAGATCGCGATAGCAGGTTCTTGAGCATATTTTGGTCCACTCTATGGAAGGTGATGGATACCAAGATGATGAAGTCCATAGCCTTCCATCCATAGACTGATGGTCAAATAGAGGTGGTGAACCACTTGATTATTTACATGATTCAGATCTATCACTCCAAACATCCATGCACATGGGATGAGGGTCTTATTTTCATACAACATGGATACAATCGATCCCTACACAACTTGACCAAGCATAGTACATTCCAAGTATGCTTTTGGTTCCAACCCATGGCACTAATTGATATAGCCATTCTATTCTCCACCATAGAATACACACCTCATGGAAGATCCGAGGTAGCAAAAGCAATAAAGTTCATTGAACAAATACAACATATCCATTAGCAAGTTCATGAAATCTTGGAAAGGATGAATCAGAAGTATAATCAACACATGACAAACATAGGATTACACACCATTTTGATGTGGGTGGCAAGGTTTGGTTGTGGCTTCAGTAGGAATGACTTGCATGCTCACACCAAAAAAATTGGCCTCTATGATATGGTCCCTACACCATCACCAAAAATGTTGGAGAAAAGGATTTTGAGTTGAACGTACTAGCCTACCTTGGTCTGCATCTAATATTCAACATGGAGCTCTTCAAATCATATCATCCACCTCTATTGGACACTTCAGTCGTAGTAGAACAACTAGACATTGACACGCTTTATCCATAGAGTTTTGCTCCAATGGAGGAGGATGAGATTGTGAACACCTAGATGAATAAAATAAGAGGACTCTCTATTTCACTTTATCGAGTGGTCAAAAGGCTCTGGCTTAGCCACCAAGGTGAGTGGCTCACAAAGAATCAAATTAAGACACAACTACCACACCTAATGAGGAATATTGATGCAATGGGGACCATTTCTTCTCAAGGAGGGAGGAATGATCTAGGAAACAATTTAGGTGACAATTCGAATGACAGTTCTACCCCAATTGATGATAGAACTTATGGGAGCCATAACTTTTATACCATATCTCCAATTGACTTGCCATTTGAACCATTGGAAAGATAAGAATGAGGAGAACACGATGAGATGGCATGGATATTTTATTAATGGTTTTTGACCCATAAAAACCTAATAGAAGTGCCCTAAATTTCAATTTTAGTAGTACAGTCTAAAAATAACAAGTTTTTAAAAATACTAATTCCTCAAATCCTGTACTGTTTTAAATCATGAAAGTCAAACCAATTAATCTACCTTGAGATGGGTGACCTTTCAAATCATCTTTAAATTATGTAAGTAGAACCACTTAATATCCCTTGAGATTGGTGACCTTCCACATCCTTATCCTACTTTCAAAATATGTATAAATGAAGATGTAACCGGAAATAAAAATCAAACATCTCTTCCCACAGATAAGCATATAGTTGTATTAATATCTTTAGTAATAAAACATATCTTCTCAGAGAATTCATTGTTACTATATTATTTTTATGTTCTTGAAATATCTTTTAGTCAAAAATGTTGATTTTTGGATCAGAAAGTGGCCAAAACTAAGTGTATATAGTTTTCCCTTACTTGAAAAGACATTACTAGAAATGGGCATAGTAACATATATTAAAAGATTGTAAAATCCATTAAGATAAATGGGTCATGCCACAAAGGGTGATCAATAAGCTATTTCTACCCCCTTAATGGAATGGGTGGAAAAATAGAGTTGTCAAACATTCCCTTGAAATGAATAAAATGACATGATTTAGTGGCAAAAAGGGTGGGATTATTAAATTTTCCAAAGGTAATTATAAATAGTAATGGAAAAAGTGTCATTGATTTACCTAAAAGCAATTATAATTAGTAACAAAGGGTGTGACACTCATTTTCCTAAAGGTGGTTATAAGCAGTGGCATGGATATTTACCTCGATAGGGCAATGGGACAAATACTAATTTACCTAAAGATAGTTATAATTAGTAACAAAATGTGAAATAGTGATTTTACTAAAGGCAATTATAATCACTGATGTAGGTGTTTGCCTTGGTAGGGCTAGTAGAGTGATAAAAATAATGATTTACCTAAAGGTGATTATAATCACTCGTATGTGATGCAAAATTAATGATTTTACCATAGGTAGTTATAATATTTAAATTGGTTGAAAAAGATTGATTTTTCCAAAGGCAGTTATAATCATTCACATGCTTAAATCATGTGATTTAAAAAATGTTTTCCCTAGATAGATGGAATATATCATTGATCGATTGAAAAACAATTACCACAATGGGGCAAAATGGAAAGGGTAGCTTATGCAAAAAAAAATTTAAACACATTTACGATGAGATGCCAAAGGATAAAAACACATTTATAGAATAAATGTGAGTTTGAAGATGCATGTTCAAACAAATATAGGGTATAGGTAAAAAAATAATGTTATTAAGTAGGTCTCAAGGGAGGCCAAAAAATATGGTTTAGTTATAATATGATCAGAAAATAAGACACGTAAGATCAAATGGTGCTCAAAATGATCCACTTATGTGAAAAATACACTTCTTAATGTGTGGAGAATAAAATTTAGGATGTGGGGGATAAAAAATCATTTTTTTGTTATATATTCACCCATAGGGTGAAAAATAATTCATTTTCACCCTATCTTATTGATATTTTGAGCTCTATTTTTGTGTAATATGAGCTAAAAAAATGTCCCATAGAGGAGCTCAAAATCACATTTTGGAGAGGGTGAGAGAGCACATGTGACCACCACATGATAGTCCATTGGTAAGTAACTTCAAACTTTGTCATTAATGCTAAATTTTAAGCATGTATTACATGTTGTAGGTAAAAAAATGGTGAAGTTACCATTTAAATTTTAGGGCAAATGGTGGCTTCACTAAATAAAATTATGACTTCTTACAAAGTCATCGTGACTAAAAATGTCAATAACGCCAAAATTGGGAGGAAATCAACAAAATGATGTTTTCACCCATTTTTAGGTGAAGTCACTATTTTTAGGAAAATGAAAACAATGATATCACTAAAAATGGTAAAAGTCACCTAACAGTGGCTTTGCCCTTTAGAAAATAGTGGCTTTATCCTAGAAGCCAAAAACAATTGTTTTGAGGTCTCAAAATGGGTTCAACCTCTAGAAGAGGGTCATTTAGGCTTAGTAGGCTAGGTTTAGGCTCAAGTAGTTGCAAATAGTTAGGTTGAAACTAAACTTTTTAATTACAGGAGTAATTGGTTATCTCACATGTCAAAAGAAATGATTACACTATCTACAGACCGCATGGATTTAGATTGAGGACATGGTTGGGTTTATGTAGATGCTAGATCTACACGATGTGGTATGTATGTTAGTCATCTAGGCTAATCACACTTAATTAAGTATGATAATTGAGTGTTAGCACAATGATATGTCCACATTTCACTTGCTTATTGGAGAGGCAATTGTAACACTTGAGGATACCTGACATATCCTCAAGTATCCTATACATGGATGAAGATTGTTATGTACACTAGTGGTATAGCAATAGACAATTATAAATGACTTGGGTAGCTATCAAGGTATCCCCATCTTCAAAGGCAAGGTCAATATAGACCTTATTGAGAATTGTATAGACATTCAGCTAGATGATTTACCTCGTGGATTTATCACCATCATCTCTCATTGATAGGGAGGTTGTTTTCCTTATGGCCATTATTAGTAACATCTCGCTACCTAATAAGAATGGTTGGTATTTACATATAGGTTTCGATGACATAGTGAGGATCATGTTGGAGGATTCTACAAATTTTACCTATGGGTTGGCTATCTTGGTATAGATCTATATAGACCTCTGTATGATTGTGTAGTGACATGGATATAGCATTGGGGCTTGCACTCTTCTTATGGTCTAGGCCTGGGAAAATGTCTCAATTGAGAGACCAATTGGGATGCATAAGTACACTATTGGTAGAACCCAATAACATATGGTTTTGTTTAGATAGGAGTTGACAGGCATGGTCATAGGGGGGACATCCTATTCTATTATTGGATGTTTGATGATTTGACACCATATTTTTTCATTTGGAGGTCATACCTCACATATCAACTATAGTGGTTCAGGTATGGATGGTTCATGGATTTTATGACCATCATATGTTTTTTGACTAGGAGGTAGTCGCATATTATTAATGAGTACTGCCCTGATAAGGTATTTTGATATTTTGGCTATACATAGGATGTCCATGAGGGGATGAGATGGTTTGCCCACATTACATGAGAGATCAGTTAGGATACTCTTGTGACCTTGAGGAGTGAGGATATAATGAGTTATATTAGTGTAATATGAGTTGCCTTGGCTTATGTAAGAGGAGTTACATATATATGGGTCACCCAAGCCTACATACATTATTAGGTATAGGTATACCCTCTGAGATTGATAGTTTTAGTATCAATAGGGGGATAATTTTACATAGATATCGAGTAAATGGAGGCTGAGACATTGAGTGACAATGGAAACACCTAGAAAGATAATGGTGGTAAGGCTAGGGATGATGATGATGATGATGATGATGATGATGATGATGATGATGATGATGATGATGGAAGCTTTGATGGAAGAGACAGTGAGGAAGATGGTGATATATATGGAAATGGAGATGGAGATGATGGGGATGGGGATGGAGGTCCATATTTGATGGTGTTATATCCTTGGATGATAGTTTTTATAGTGGCACATGTTGGCTTAAGCCAGGTAGAGAATTTAGGCACACAGGTAGATATAGGCTAGGAAGGGCCTTTTGGCATAACTATGGCAAGTATAGATATTAGTATGATAGAGTATGAGATAATTACCCAAGCATGAGATATTTCATGTTTACAACAATAGGTGACTGATTTGTAGAGCACATTAGATATGAGACATGATGATATGACACAGTTTCAGTCAAATATATCTCAACTAAAGGTTGAGATAGACGTGTTGGTTTTAGATTAGGGATAACTCATGACAAAGAGATATCAAGACATTGGTGAGTGATGTCAAGAATTGGCCATTGTTAATAGTCTCGGATAGGAGCGAGATGTGGCTTGGGGAGTAGTTACACATGTTGGGTTCTTGTAGATGGTTGGGAAGTACCTTTTGGAAAAGGATGAGACATCATACTCTATATTAGCCTCTTATTAGACTATGATCAAGGATCAAAAGAACGTTACATTTGAGATTTGGAATGCACAAAGGATAGTGAGTAGATTTGATCAATTTCAGACTAGGACTCATGTGATAGGTGCCTTAGGAAAATATGTTGATCATCCATGAACACCACCACTAGGACCATCAGGGTGACCAGAGCCTCCTCCAACTATTGCTCCCACGGATATATAGAGTTAGAGTTGATCATAGGGACTTTGGAATTTTGGCATAGTTTGGCTTTATTTTGGCATATGGCATTATACTTATTGAGTTGACACTATTGATGTACTTTTGAGACACCATTATGATATGTATATATCCTGTATGCATTATGAAATTTGAGATACATTGACATTACATTTTGGGTCCTTCAATATATATATATATATATATATATATATATGATGTTACACTTGTTATCCTATTTATCTCATGTTTATCATTGCTTAACATTGATTAACATTATGGAAGGTAAAAATTGTTGATGTTTAAGCTCATGTATGCTTTGTTCATTTATTTCTTATGTCATGTTTATGAGATGTTCTATTGGTTATTCATCTAATTATGTTATATTACTCATATGCATGTTTATTTATAAATGCATGTCTGTATAAACACATAATAAAGCATGTTTACTTTTGATTATTACTCATGAATTCAAGCATGTGTTTGGGTAGTTGGGTGGTTTGATATATTAAATAAGTAGGGCCATTAAATTTTTATGATAGACTCTATGTGTGCATGTTTTTGTTGTAGCTCATAATATTATGCATGATAGTTATGGAAAACTAAAATGGTAATATATATCCTAAGAATGGAAAACTTAGTTTAAATGTATATATAAACAACCTAAGAATAAGATATGATTAATTGAATCACAAGTGTAAATATAATAAATAAACTAAATTTAAGAATAAATAAAAAATTCACAACTTAAGTACATGATATGGATAATAAAGACTTAAGTTTAAACAAAATGTAATAATCCTATGACAACTAAAAAATAAAAAGGCAAAATAAAACTAAACAATAATGAAACAAACAAATAAAATAAAAAGATAAAAATAAACAAATACAAACAAACAAACATAAATAATAAAATAAAAACAAACTATACAAACAAAATAAGCTAACAAACACAAACTAACAGTACAAACTAACAAAAATAAATTATTTAACCTCGTAGGGTTTTACAATGAAAATCTTTTGTTTAGATTAAAAGGTTGATATGTCTAAATAAGTTAAATAAATTACCATCATTAAATACTAATTTTTTATGACCTTTGAATTATTTTGACCTTTTAAAAATAGTAATAAATAGGCTTGAATAGAAAATTTTCTAAAAATTGACTGTTGTGGATGATTTGGGTTTTGGAAGTTGAGATTTGGGCAATTCTGCATATTGTTAATAGGATTATGGTGTTCATGTACTCACTAGATAGTAGCGGCTAGTATGGACAATATCACCATGTTTGTGTAGTGTCCTTTAGGTTTTGTTAGTGTTACCTTTGTGAGACTATTCTTATTTTTTGGGAGCACATGTGCCTATGTTTTTAGGTCCTATTTCTATGCAATGAAACCTAGAGATCTGTGTTATGCCTAGAAAAATTGATTTAGTGTGAAAACTATTATCCTCCTTAAAATTATTATATGATAAATATTTATGTGTTCATTATTATGATGGAATAGACATCCTCAACACCCCACTATGAAGAGAGTTACCTACATACCAATATTCTGAAGAAGGATCAATCTTGATATAGTTCTCCCACCAAGTGCTTGATGCAAGTACAAGTGAATGCTAGAATGAGAGTGGGATTGGATGCCTTGAATGTGATAGATATTTTAAATTATTTAAAAGTGGGATTAGGGATGATATAGATGGTAATATGTATAGTTACGGTATAATAGGGATCAAATACCTTAATTTTACTCAACTATGTCTTTGGTTTGAATAGTTTTTCCATCTATTTTCCATATAGTGAATAGAGGTCAATTAGACTTATATTTATAGAGTTATGTTTCTTATGTGAAAAATAAAATATGCTTAGGCCAACCTTAGGTAGGTTACACATTTAAAAAAGTGTCCATTAGGAAGAGCCAGGGCTAAGGATAATAGTGCCTAGTTGGGGACACTAGCGCCATGTGGCTGTAGTGTCCCAAATGTGGTGAAATTATCCACTTGGCAAACTGATGAGAAATTTGGATTGGGATCTGAGATGATAGTTATAGGACTATGTTTTTACTAACTGTAGGGGACTATGGTTTGCTTAATGACTAGAAAATTTTAATGCTTTAGGATGGGTCTAGGGCTAAGCTAGGGATAGGGTAACTCAAGCGAAAGTCTTAGTATCCAATTACAAAATTTAGGTGATTACATTTTCCCCCTTTATGTTAGTAATACAACAAAGTGAAATTAATAATATAAAGGAAAAATAAGCATACTTAGACTTACCTTGGAAGTGAAGCCTATGTACCTGACTTTGAGTATGTAAATTTGGGTCTATATATGTGAAAAATGATCCAAAGCAATGACCTACAATGAAACATTAAAAAATCAATCCTTACATAAGATGTGATCAAAATTAAAATACTATGCTTAAATGAAGTAACTGGGAAAATATGATTAAATAGAGAGGAAATGAAAAAATACACCTTGTTGGATATGTGAACCAATGCATGAATCTAGTGATAACCTATGTGTGTGAGTGTGCATAGTGATCATATAATTGAGTATCTTGAAATGAGTTGTTGGCTTGATTAATCCTCAAATGGGTAGCTCACGAACTCCATCTAGTTTTGACTCCATCATTGCTCACCCTTGCTCGGTGGATCCTGATCTCTGTGAATAGATTGGATAAGACTATAAGTGTGTCTAACCCTCTCATGTAAGTGGCTCAATAACTTAAGTAGGCCATGAATCCATCATTAGCCACCTATGTGAAGTAAATGCATTTATAATTGTATTTTTTAAACTAATGAAAGAATCTAACTAATTAAATCTAACTGTGTATTGGGCTCCACAGCCACTCGGGTATATTAGGCAACTTTAGGCCACTCGAGATTGAAAACCACTACATATGGAGTAGCATGAATTTGGTGACAACCTGGAATGTGATAGTAAGTGTATATAGTGTAGAAAATGACATGGAGATTGTTATTACATCTAATTAACTTATCTGAACTTGAGTATATAAAAACTATTTTCCATATACATGCCCTCAATCTAGTATCTAAATGTACTAAATTTGAATTGAGTATGTAATATTTGAATATGTTTAATTGATCTAAATGCATGAGTTATCATGCCTTGCATGATGGCCCCAAATTTGAGGAACTAGTATGAATCTAAGTTAAAATGAATGTATCTAAGCTAAATCTAAACATAACTACTAAACATATGACTATATCTGTGCAAATCTGTATTGTACCTGGTGTTTTAGTCTAAATGATCTAGACTATCCTAAAGTTGGGGATACTAGAAAGCAGCTCCCTATGGGGATAGTGTCCCAATATGGGTACTAATGTCTACTTGGTCTGATTTTTGAGTGATCTATACTGAATTTTATGTTTTTGTTTTGTTTTATGTCTTCCCTGAGTTTGATTTTTGAAATTGAACCTGTGTGTTGAAATTTGTCTATGAAAAACAAAATAGGAACCTGATCTCTGTGATAAACTCCTATGAATTCCCCATATTTTTAAGGTAATTGTGAAATCTTTTTAATAAATGCTCTCTAAATAAGTAGATCTACAAAATGTGTTAGTTAGAGCATTGCATGATATTCCAATATAATGTTACAAACATAACATTGAAATGTAAATGAATATGAGAATAAGTAGGTAATATAAGATGTATGTTGTAATCTAGAATTTCACAAGGGTGTCAAGATATATGTAATCAATGTGTATAGAAGAAAAATCTAAGTACCTAGGGGGATGGGCCATGATGTCCATCATGACACCCAAGTAGGAAGGGTAGATGCATGAGGTCCCTCATGGCATCAAAAATTAGCATGTCTATAATAGTCAAATATAAGTGTCATGGTGTAGAAGCATACAAAGAATAAAAAATACAAACACATGAGGAATGTAAAATGTAGTCTAATGGGACATAATGCAAGGGACATGGGCATATGTCAGTAAATATAAGAATGAAAACATAGAAGGACATGTTCAAATGTACACATACACAAAAAACAAATAATTTGGCATAGAGCCACATATGAGGACATGATCAAATGTCTACATATAGAAGTAAGAAAGCACACACAAGGGACATGGTCACATTTCCAAGACATACAAGTAAAGAAGTTGTGTAAATTCAAATAACAATGGCATATTCACATTCCCTTGAAGATGAAAGAAGAATAGGAGCATAATCAATTCTAATCTAGGAACTAGATTTTAAATTATGTATAATTATGTAGTAAAAATCTATATAAATGTTAGGATGCATATATATTGAGTCTAACTAGTGATATTTGGAAAAAAATAGAAATAAGGAGTAGTGATAAATATCATGATAAATCAATGCATAACTATAATGTATAGTATGCAAAGATAAAACCTATTTATAATAACTTTATAGGAGATTCCCCCAAGTGGGCCGATGTATCAAATGTATAAACTTGGATTGGTGTAAATGTCCCTAACAGGTAGATGATAGCTACTCTAGATCATTGTAATAGACCAAAGTCCTATTTGGAATATGCAATCACTTGATAAGAATAAGTGAATCATATGTGTATCGTAAAACTAGCTACACTAGGATAGATAGTAATATGAAATATATGGAAGGTAGTATAAATGTAAACATAACAATGCATATAATCTATGAAATTTTGTGTTTTTGAAATATTTGAATGTTTTTGTATTTTGAAATGTTATATTATTTTTGTGTTTTTTTATTATATTTTATGTACAATAAAATGAAAGTAAACTATGTACAAGGAGCAAGGGAAAGAAGAAAGTATGGAAAAGGGTAGGAACCATACTAACCAATGAGTCTCATGGGAGACTCACTATCACTGTGACCTATGTAAAATAGAGGAACTATGATCATGTGTGTGGTTTTAAAGTACAAATATGAGAACATAATCTAATGTGCTATATAATTTGAGTTTGAAATTGCCTATGAAGTGATGTTATGATGTTGTGGTATTGACTATGATTCCCTATGAAATGTAGAGGTCTTAGGGACCCATCTGGTAGAAGTACAATCCATAGGTGATGTAGGTGCCCTATGTTAAGAACACCTAGAACCCAATATAACTGATCTCGGCATAAACTGAGTAGAGGAAGGTCTTCTAAAATCTATGACATGTCTTTTATGCAATAGTCTCTCTAGTAATGTTCTCTGAAGGAGAGTATGCATGCATATAAATATCATAAGAGTAGATCTGGTGTGCTTTGATGACTCTATTGAAAAATTTGATGGATACATAGGATCAATAATCTCTTCTATAATTGATAACTATGAAATATTTGGTAGTTATTCAATAACTATAACCAGTGTCTATTTTGGAACTATAACTAGAAATTGTGTTAGAACTACCTATGGGATGGGAAAAAGGTACCCATATGGGACACCCTCAACCATAACCACCTATTTATCATGTATATACTTCAATCATTAGAGATATGTAGATGGGATAGGTAAGAACTACTATAACCATGCCCCTCCTGATTATATATCAAATACACCCACACTAGGTACTACTAGGAACCAAGTGGCTATGTGTGCTAGTCCAACCTATAATGGAAGCACAATCCCCTAGATGGAGCGATGAATATGGAAAATGCAACCAATAATTATTGTATATGTGGTAAATATATCTTACTTATTTATCTCAAGTACTTTAAAAGTGTCATGGTGTACATATTTATGCTTGACCCATTATCAACCGTAACACTATGAATAGGATTGGTGGTATATATATGCTTTTATGAAGAGTGCATGTAAATCTGTGTTGTCATCCATAATCTCTATTTTTGAAAATGTGATAAGTGGTATAGATGGAACTATAGTGTGATATATGTCAATAATGTTATGCAAGGGATGTGTCTTATATGTAACTGTGTGATAGGAGGCTTGTGCTGGATGAGCCTAGTATGTATATTCAACACCTGATGTACCCCTAACTCATTAATTATATCCTTATGGAAAGGATATAACAATATTTTGAGGTCCTTACCTCTATTTGATATTATTTTATTACCTCTATGGGCATGCCCACATCAATAATTTTAGCCTCACTGAGATCTTGTATCTTGTTCTTGAGGCTAATGCATCTGTTTGTCATGTGGTATGGTGCTCTGTGATACTTTTAGAATACATTTAAATCATAAATATTTGGAAGAGGTCATGTCGTATCAATATCTTTAATAAGAGGAGAGATGTGACATTTCATTCCAAAATTTTTTATATAAATCACGCTGATGACTCTAGAAGATTAGTGAAGACTCTGCACTAAGGAGTGGATAAAACCAATTTGGGAGAAGGCTCAAAAACTAAATTTACTATGGCATTTTGATCACTTTTGTTTTTTATGGCCCTTATCCTATATGGAGGTTTGTCTGTACTTTAATAGTGAGTTTTTCCATTTCTAAGAGATTAACCTCTCTTTCCTTGACTATATGGTACATATTGGTAAATGTGGGAAACTTCTTAAAGAAGATAGTTTTATGCATTAATGACAATAGAATCTGATTAAATATATCCTAAAGATTTCTATCTACCATGGGGCTAGTTAATTTGGATAATATTATCTTATATCATAAGACATAATCGATAAAAGGCTCATTTAACTTTTGCTTTAATTATGCCACTTGTGCATATGATATATTATCACTGATGTTGATAGAGAAGTGTGTTAAGAACATGTCAGCTAAAGGATTAAATGCTATGATAGATTTATTTTGAAAATCATAGAACCACTGTAGGGCATAATCCTTGAGACTACATGGAAATAGCTTCATAAAAAGTGAATTATGGGACATATAGTCTAAACATGTTGTATGAAAGGCTCTGAGGTGATGCTCTAGATCACCCTTTCCATCATCTAATATAAGCTTAGGTTCCATGAAACTAGATGGTAAAGGAGTTTTTACTATGTGATGTGCCAAAGGTGTATGCAAGAGAATATTGGAATCCAAGGCCGGCGATAGTTTAGGTACTCATTAATCAAGATGTAACACATTAGACTACAAAGTAATAACCTCTTTCATAAGGGATTGTACATATAGAGTAGAAGAACTAGCCATAAGTGGTGTAACTATCACTAATGGTTGAATACCAATCTTGGGTTGTGCTATTTAATTTGGTTGAGTTGGCCGCACTAAAGGTGTAACAACATTATTAACTAGTGTGTTGAATATTGACCATTATTTGTCTTATTATTAATTTCTAATATGGCTTATAAAATCTATGCATGATCAAGGAGTTATTTCCAAATTCTATCTCTAAATCCATGTAATACTTCATATTTATTCATAATTATGTCATTATCATTAAGTGGAGGTAGTGTGTCTTGATTATCAATGTGGACCTCATATTTCTCTTAGTTCTATTGTTCATCCTTGAATGCATTGCCATTCAATTCCACATAATCAAGGTGTGAAGGATACATGGATAGAGTTGTAATATGTTCCTTATCCTTGTTATAGGTTCAGATAGTAAGAATTTGAATATGCTCTAAAGGATTACCATGTAGTATAACACTTATTCTTAATGGAAGAGAGAGATATTTTTTAGATGGCATATAACAAACAAAATGAAATAGAGATACTAAAATAGAGTATATGAATTTTAAAAAATTAATAGCATCTAATCAAAATAGGATAAAAATGATACAAACCCTAAGAGCATCTAAGGTTAGGGTTTTTTGAATCTAAGGTTTATTTCAAACAATTTAATTTAGAAGTAAAATAAATTGAAGCCCTAATGTAAAAATGATTTAATTTATCTAGGTTGTCTACAAAAAATAGAAGATTAGAATTAGGAAGACTTAAATTTATTGCACAAAATTTTGATGAATGCAAGCTAGGGTTTGAAGCAATATTCTATGTAAGATAGGTTCACCAAATGATTTCACCTTTTAGAGTTTTAAAATAAAAATTCTATACTTAGATTAAAGGTATGAGATGTCTAAATCAATTAAATAAATTATGATAATTAACCACTAATTTTTTGACCTTTGACCTATTTTGACCTTATAAAAAAGTAATAAATAGGCTTAAATAGAAACTTATCTTAAAACTGGCTGTCACAGATAATCTAGGTTTTAAAAGTTAACATTTGAGGAGTTTTGAGTATCGTCAATATAATTTTGGTGTTTGTATACTCACTAGATAGTAGTGACTAGTATGGATAATAGCACCATGTTTATGTAGAGGATTTCAGGTGGCAGTAGTTTCCCCTTTATGATATTATTCCTATTTCCTAGGAGTACCCATGCTTATGTTTTTAGGTCCTATTCCCACACACACAAAACTTAGAGCTTTGTGTTGTGCCTGGAAAACCTAATTTAATGTGAAAACCCTAATCCTCCTTGCAAGTATGACATGAGGAATATTTATGTGTCTATTAGTAGTATGGATTGGACATCCTTAACACCCCATTATGAAGAGAGTTGCCTACATACCAATACTCTGAAGGGGGATAAAGCTTGATATAGTTCTCCCACCTAGTGCTTAATGCAAGTGCAGGTGAATGTTAGAATGAGATTGGGCTTGGATACCTTGAATATGATTGAGATTTTAAAGATTGAAAATTGGGTTGACTTTAGATGGTATAATGTATAATTAGGGAAAAATAAGGATAAAATACCTTGATTTTTCTCAGCTTTATTTTTGGTTTGAATAGATTTTACATCTATTTTCCATCTAGTTAATAGAGATCAATTAGACTTGTGTTTATAGATTTATGTTGCTTGTGTGGATAATAAAATATTCTTAATCTAACCTTATGAGGGGTACACATTTGAAAAAGTATTCATTGGGAAGAGCTAGGGCTAAGGATAGTAACACCTATTTGGGGACACTAGTGCCATGTAGATGTAGTGTCCCAAATGTGGAATTGTTTTCTACTTAGAAAACTATTGATAAATTTGGATTTGGATCTGAGATGATTGTTATGGGATTGTGTTTTGATTGATTGTAGGTAATTATGGTGTATTAAATGATTGGAAAAGTAAATCTAATGGTCTAGGATGGGTCTAGGGATAAGTTAGGGATAGGGTAATTTAAGTGACACTCTTAGCATCCAATTACCACTTTTAAGTAATTATAAGAAACAAGTAACAAACTAAATTGATAAATTAAATAAAATAGACAAACAAAACAATGAACAAAGTTATAAACAAAAAATAAGATGACAAACAGACAAAAATAACCAAACAAATAAAAAACACCAATAAACAAAACACCAATAACAAAAACAAACATCAAAACATTAACAAACAAATAAACTAACACAATAACAAATAACACAACAATAAATAAACAAAACATACAAAAAAACACCAATAAACAAACAAATAAACACGACCTAAAAAAATAACAAAACAAACAACTAATATAAAACAGACAAAACAAAGAGAACAAACAAAGACAAATAAAAAAACAAAGTTACAAAAAATAAAATAAAATAAACAAAGCAACTAAATAAAACAACTAGACAATCCAAAGAAAAGAAAAATAAAGTAAACAAACTATTATAAACACACAAAAACAAACAAACTAAGATAAACAAACAATAATACACACATAGTAGTTAATCACAATATTAATACAAATAGAAAATAAATTATTTGTGTATGTGTAATAGCAGTGTTACTCTTGGTGAAAGGGTGACCCTTAAGCTACGCAGCAGTGACATAAGCAAAAAAACACAAGAACAACTGACACAATGTTAAACCTAGGCTATAAGGAGACAATGACAAAGGGTACAATTAAAAACATTCCCCCTAGGCCATAAAAATAAGCAACATAAACAAGATGGCAAAAATAACATTTCCCCTAGGCTATAGGAGATAATTGTCTGTGATGAGAATTCCTCCCAAGGAACCATATTCTAACCTTAGTATTACTTCTTCCTATGGTTATTTTTCATTAAAGAAAGCAATTTACAAGAGCGTGATTGCAAGGAATTGGCTTTTGAAATTCCAAAAAGGGGGTTCAAGACTACCCAGACCATTAACAAGAAATCGCATGATTCTAGAAGTACAAGATATTATAGTATTACTACACAATCTAAAGGGCAATGCTTATGCATATTATTAGGAAGAATGGATGTACTTTTTCATACAGGTGATCCTCCAAGGAGAGCAATATTTATATTGGGACAAAATTGCAGTTGAATGTTTACATCTGGGTTTAAGTAATTGTTTAGGAAATAAAGAGTTTTATATGTCTTCATACCTCTTCTATTGCTTGGCATCTACAAGATAATGGGTAGGATTACCTCATGCACCCTTGGCTGAAGATAGAAAAAAATATGATTATTACTCATAGTTACAAATGCATAATTTCTATGAGGATTACATGAGGGTTAATGATGTTTTTACTGGGAAAATGATTTTTGAATTATCAAACAACATCAGTAAAAGGTTGTTTGATGAAGTTATGCAATTGATCAACATTTATGGTAGTTTCTTCATTCAATTTTATAAGTTCACTTATATCAGAGTTTGGGGTTTTGACGGTGAACCTTTAAGGTTACCTAGGTATGTTTTTGACCGATTTATGTTAATAGAAGTTTGTAGACAATATCACATGTTGATAAAAAAATTCCCAATGAAAAAAAAATCTCGTATATCTTTTCCTGTCAAACTTGGAAGTTTTTCATGCAAGTCAACATCTGATGCTTTGAATTTAGAATTAGATCTTAAAAAATTCAATTTTCAATATTTCATGGTCAGATCCCAATTTGACAACAAAGGTTTTGCCAGGGATAACTTGGATATTGGAACAGGGTTTTTACATATTCCTTAATTGGAGGATTATTGGGAGGATTGTTCAGATGAATTTGAGGTCAGAAGAAGACTTTGGTCTAGGTTCTCCCTAGGACAAATAGTTACTCTTAATTTAAATATGGACATTTCTAGAATCTTTGATAATGAAGAACAAGTGACTGATCCACAATTTGAATAGATAAAATAATCACTTATTCCAAAAATTGACTTGGAGAAAAATGAAGAAGATAGAATTGAGGTTAAGACCCTCCCAGTGATAAGGAGAACTTAGAAATGGTTGAGAGATAAAAAATTAAGGGGATCTCAAAACATATCTTCCCAAAAATGTACATCAATAATTGAATCACCATTTCTAATAAGCTCCTCTAACCAGGTTATTGCTAAATGTGATGTAGGTACTTCTAGAGCAAAAACTAGAAGGGATCCTATCATCAAAGAATCTAAGAAGGCCCTTATAACTACTATGCCTCCTTGTGCCACCAGATCAAGGACCCAAAGTAATTGAAAGAGTCAGATTTCTAAAAAAGTAATTGTGGATTTGAATTCTGAAGAAGATTCAAGAGAAGCCAAAGGTGATGAAGAATCTGATTCACCAATGGTAGAATAGGTTAGTGTATATCAATAGATAGTGATTCCTTTTGATTCTTCTGAACTGATGATTGTTTCAAATGTACCTTTTGATCAACCAAATCTTGATAAATAAGTCTCGACCTTTGCACCCAAGTGGCTAGAAAGCTCATCAGCAACAAAAGGAAAATAGTATCATTTTCTTTACCCTTAGAGTATATGGTGAGTAAGTGTTTAGGGAAAAATCCTAAATCCAAATAATTAAAAACAACATCTAGGGTAGAAATCAACCCTAATATATGGAATTGAATGTAGAAATAGCCTGACCAAGAACCAATGAGGAAGTTCAAGATCTTACAATTTAGGATTTTACAGTTAAAAAGATAGATCTTGGGACTACATCACTTGCCACAGATGTGCATCACCTTGAAGCATCCACCAAAAGGATAGTTAGCAGAACTTAAAAGGATGAAAAAGATAAAAGGGAGTTAAAACAAACTATGTAGTCAATGGTAGAGTACATTGATTCCATTCATAGTCTAGATCCACAACCAATTACCCAACTACCCCTATCTTTTGACCCAAAATTCCCTGTCAATCAAAGGATGTTAGACCAAATACATAAAAACAAAATGGTTACTAGGATATTTGATAATTGGTTAAATGGCATCATCCAGAAAGGTATAAAATACATTCATAGATTGAAGAATGTATATGATCGAACCACAATTATTGTTGAAGATTTGAAGACTCAAAACGCTTTGTGGATAAAAGATGAAGGAAAATGAATGAGTGTGATGAACCAGATTAATGAGGTACAAAAGTATGGAATAAAAAAGTTTTTGTCAAAAAAGAATTTGATAGGACTGGATGAAGATGTATTATATGTAAGTAAGAAAAACATTAAATGGAGGAATTCAGTATCCTGACAAGGGTGAATCAAAATCACAAAAATGATCAAAGAAATAACTGAATTCATGCAATCATTATAGCATGATCTATAGAGTATTGATGTCAAATATATAAAAGATGATGGAAAACCAGAAAAGGACATCAATATTGTGATTCAATCCTTTAAGGAAAAGATCAACATTGTTAAAGAAAGTGATAATTTATTAACTAAAAATTTCTCTCAGATTTCAAAGGTAGAGTCACTTCTTTGTCATTGCATCAAAACACTCCCAAAGCACGTAGATAATATGGGAAAAATTTAGAGGGAAGAAAACATATGGAAAGCAATAATAAAGCATGTCAGTATTCCCAATCTCTCAAAAATCTAGGAGTTTGTTACATCATTTCAAGAGTGGAAAGCTCAACGTGTCTATCCAATCGAACACAACAAATCTAGAAATCATAATCCATCACTTCAATAATGATTTTACTTACATAGTTTCTTTTATTCAATTATTTAGTTACTTTTCTATTCAAAACTTGATCTTTAAGTGAATTTGTAAAAAAAAAAAAAAAATCCTATATGGGTCAGAGTTACTTCAACTCTAGTTTAGTTTGAAAGATTGATTAAAGAGGGCAACTATATATATTTGAAAAAGATAGAGATAGAGAGAGATATATAAAAGAAAAGGAGTTAAGAAATTTCAGAACTGGACCACTGTTATTGACAATATATGTGATGTTTCTATGAAACATTTTTCATCTGTGAATGAAAAGGAGAATCAATTGCTGCATACTTAGATCTGTGCATTTGAGTATTTGAAATTAGGTTTTTTGTGTGAAATATTCTTTCATATAGTAATTACTCTTTCATTAGATAATTCATTGTATGTGTTGTATCCTTTACTAGTTCAATAATATATATGTTTATCTATTTGATTGTTATTGAAAATAGAATCTGTGTATTCTATTATCCATTGTTGTTATAAAATCTCACATCCATAACATGATGATTTGTGGATGTTAGTTTACCTTTAAAACACTTTCTGGTTAAAAGTGTATCTGAATATTTAAATTCATTGAAAATCTTAAAGGGAGTTGTACCTTAATTCAGAGGGGAACTAGTCTTAATAGTTCACCCATTTGTTGTTTAACTTATTTGTTCTTGAAAGAAGGGTATGGAGTCATAATAAAACATTTTTATATAAGGACAAATATGTTATCCAACAATAATAAAAAAAAATAAATAAAATAGGGGTAATAAAATAAAAGGAAGGGGTAGTCGAGTTGACTCAAGATGCACTAGGCAAGTCGATGCTTCCTACATAGTTCCATAGACACAAGATACAATGTAAAATCTAGGCAAAATGTAGTTCTTCTAGGACATGAGATACAATAAAATTGATGAAGATAAAATATGATTTATTTGTAGAGGGAGATGGGAATGGTGTCAAAAAATAATGAGCATTGAGAAAAGAGGGGATAACATTTCACAATCATGAAAATGTCAACATAAATAAATTGTGCAAGCATGAGAGTTTGGTTTAGGCTAAAACCACATTAAATTTCAAGAGATGAGTATCCAAAAATTAATTAAATTGGTAGTTCATTGTGCCTAATACATTTAAGGCTTGGAATGGGAATATGCTCATAAAATAGTGTGAATGTCAGCAATGGTTGATCGCAAAATGGTGAGAGTGTTCAAATAGAAATGGCTTGTAAAATGGCAATAGCATAACAAAACCCAAGTGGTCATTAAAGTAATCAAGGTCAAATGCATGATAGTCATAGTTTGAACTCGCAAAATAGAGAGCATGTGGCTAATGACAATAAGGAGGGGGAACTAGATGACAACTAGTTAATCGTGAAATAGTTAGGATTCCCAAAATCCTTAAGGCAAAGAAGTGGTCAGAAAAGAAAGGAGGGTAAAGTAATAGGGTCAAGCTAATTTGAGATACCCCATATATCCAATTGCTACCTGCATAGTCCATTTGGACCTCAATCCAAAGTAGTTCTCCCATAAATGGGAGCAAAAATACCAAGGTGGTCTATAAATGAAACTGAATAAATAAGATGGCCCAACCCATAAAATTTTGATGATTACATATCTTGCATGGATATTTTAAGCCAATTTTCATGATTTTTTTTATTTTTATGATTTTTCTAGGTCTTTTTATGAATGTTTAGGGGTTTTATAAATATTTAAATGTTTTTGGAAAAATGTAGGCATCTCAACTTGATCAAGAATTATGAGATAAAGAATTCTCCAACTCATAAAAGGGTGAGAGCATTCCTCTTAAATTACTCATAAAATGATAAGAGCATGGTAAAGGGGTGACCGAGCTGACCTCAACATGAATCAATCACTTCCTTCATAGTCATACAAGACCTTAAGTCATTATAGTTCTACCTACACAAAAGGTGTCCAACTAAGTACTAGAGAGTTTAGGTATAGGAAAAATGGAAAGGTAAATGAAATAGTGATGACAAGTTTATGAAGTAATGCATGGTAAAGGTGTTACTCCTGATTTACCCATAGGTAGTTATAATTAGGCAATAATGATAAATGGTCAATGGTACTAATTTACCCATAGGTGGTTATAATTAGTAGAACAAGGTGGGAATGTAACAAAAAATTAATTACATAATTGCCAGCCAGGACCACTATCATATTATTTTCACATGTTGCCATTCAAACATGTAATTCTAAAATAACTATTGGAGCTGAATCTTTCATCAACCACTAAATATGTATGAATTACAAATACATTATAACCAAGGTCAAAAATGATAGGCAAGATTAGGTAAAAATAATTTGTTGGTGAATGTTTAAGAGCATGCTAGAAGGGTAAGGGTTATATACAAAGAATAGGTATAATGTGTCATAACTTAGATGATCCTTATAGACAATAATTCAAGTCTTTCAAGTGTAAAAATGTTTGAGGTGTATTATGTTCATTGGTTTATCAAGTTCATTTCCCTCTAGTGTGGTGATCTTGTATGCTCTAAAACTGTAGTTGGAAATAACTAAATAGGGCCCTAACCATTTTGGTTAGAACTTTCCTTTTTTCCTTTGTTTTAGAATTTACATTCTTCTTATTCTAATTTAACACTAGGTCACCAAGCTCAAATTCATGATACTTAATGCACCTATTGTACTAGCCTTTTACTGATATGCTTGAAGATTATTCGAGGTAGTCAATCATTTTCCATCAAGCAAAAATAGCTATTACAAGCAAGATACTCTGTAGTCCTCATTGTCGATGATGTGCTACAATGACATTTGGAGATACAAAAAATCAAAATTGATAGGAAGAATGGCCTCAATGTCATAAGCAAGATAATATGGTTTAGCTCATATTGGCATATGAAATGTGGTATAATTTTCCTAAAAGGTGGTAAATAGCTTCAAGTGCCAATTATGACTAACATCATTGACAATATTCTTCAAAATATTGATAATGGTTTTATTAGTAGCCTCAACTTGGTCATTACCTTACAAATATTAGGAGGTAGATAAATGTTGTTTTATGTGGTATTGGGTTCTAAGTTATTTCACATCTATGTTCTTGAATGATTCACCTTTATCAAATATAATGTCAGAGGGGATGCCATAAAAAAAGATGAGATGGATGAATATGAACTTGGATATCTACTTATTGATGAATTAAGTGATAGGAATAAATTCCACCCACTTAGTAAAATATTTAATAGTACTTCGAATGTGTTTATGGCCATCAGAGGATGCGGGATTGATATTCCCTATGAGGTCGATTCCCCACATTTAGAATAGCCATGGTGTTCTCAATGGTTTGACTATTTTAGCTAGAGAATGATTCAGATTGGCATGATTCTAACACTTGACACACCACTTCACATATTTATTTGTGTCTACTTTCATAGTCATCTAGTAATAAATAATACATAGTAATGTTTGGGCTAAGATTGCCTCACTGGTGTGGGTTACATAAACTCCTTCATGAATTTACCTCAATGATAGTATCTATTATGACTAACATCATTGACAATATTCTTCAAAATATTGATAATGGTTTTATTAGTAGCCTCAACTTGGTCATTACCTTACAAATATTAGGTGGTAGATAAATGTTGTTTTATGTGGTATTGGGTTCTAAGTTATTTCACATCTATGTTCTTGAATGATTCACCATTATCAAATATAATGTCAGAGGGGATGCCATAAAAAAAGATGAGATGGATGAATATGAACTTGGATATCTACTTATTGATGAATTAAGTAATAGGAATAGATTCCACCCACTTAGTAAAATATTTAATAGTAGTTAGGATGTGTTTATGGCCATCAGAGGATGCGGGATTGATCTTCCCTATGAGGTCGATTCCCCACATTTAGAATAGTCATGGTGTTCTCAATGGTTTGACTATTTTAGCTAGAGAATGATTCAGATTGGCATGATTCTAACACTTGACACACCACTTCACATATTTATTTGTGTCTACTTTCATAGTCATCTAGTAATAAATAGTACATAGTAATGTTTGGGCTAAGATTGCCTCACTGGTGTGGGTTACCTAAACTCCTTCATTAATTTACCTCAATTCTAATATCTATTTAGCTAAAGGAAAAAAATGAAGAAAAATTTCATCATAGCTTCTTTGATATAAGGTTATTCCAAGTAGGGTATAATGAGAGGCTTTATAGCAAAGGAATTTTTTTTAATGTGATAAGTTTGGAGGCATAGTTTGGTATTTAAGATAGGCATACATGTCTAAATACTAGGAAGACATGGAACAAACAATGTCATAAACCATATTGATGACTCATAGTTAATGTGATAGTGCTAATATATCTTCAACAAGAAATTAATAATGCCTTGTTATGTATGTGATCTAAATCATGGATCTAATAGTGTCCATAAAATTAGTTGTTATATTTTTGGCCCAAGGTATTCTTTAAAATTGGATGTTGGTAATCCATTTCTTGAGAATATCGACCATATATTTATATGGTACCAACTTCTCATCCTTGGTCTAGTACTAGTATGTGACTTTAAATTAACTGAGAATTACCATCTACTAGTAAATGTTAAATGTTTGATTGTAATAATTGATGAATCCCTATAATGAGCACTTCATACTTGGACATGTTATTGGTATAGGGAAATCCAATAAGAAAGGACTTGAGGATGAGATCCCCTTATGGAATAACAAATAATATTATGGAACCTAATCTATGAGTTGTGAATGATCCACCAAATTAAATTTTCCATTATTCAGTCTTAGGAGGTGCTTTTTCTTATTTAATGGTCATAATTGCCTCATTTATAAATATATATGTGATAGGTTGAGTATCTTGAAGAAGAGCTTCTACAATCTGGTCTGTAAGTACTTTCCCCTTAATGGCCTTATAGTTTTCATATTCAATTTCAAACTCAATCAATAACATGATCCATTTTGCCCTATAGCCCTATAGAAATGACTTAGAAAATATATACTTGAGTGGATCTACTTTTGTGTTCAACATATAATGACATAAATTTTAAGTTGTGAACACCATTGATAAATAATATTTTTTCAATTAGCATATGTTTATGCTCATACAAGACCAATGTTTAGCTCATATAATACATGACATGCTCTTTTCCCTATTCGTCATGCTATGCCAAAAGTCCCCCAAGGAATTCTCAGTCAGTGATAGGTAAAGAAGTAATGGATTATTTAACATCGATGGCAGAAAAATAAGTGGGTTGTTAATATATTCTTTAAGCTAATCAAATGCTTTTTCCACTCTTCATTCCAAGAGAATGTAATTCCATTATTTGGTAAGTGTGTAAACAAGTGACATTTTTGGCTAATTATGAGGTGAAGCATCGAATGGACTAAATATTTCCCTAAAAACTCTGGATCTACATCAAGGTAGATGTAAATGGAATTTATGTAATTACACAAAGCCTGGTTAGGTTGACTTCAATTCCCTTGTGAGAGACAATGTAGCCTAACTATTTGCTAGAAGTCATGGTAAATACATGCTTCTTCAGATTAAGCCTGATGTTGTAATCATGGAGTCTCTCAAACATTATTCATAATATGTATGGATGATCAACATGGATATTTGACTTACCCAAGATGTCATTAACATGGTCTTCGATTATGTCATGCATCATATCATAGAAGATTAGTGTCATGAATCTTTGGTAAGTGGCATTAGCATTCTTAAGTCCAAAAAATATCACTTGATAATAAAAGGTTCCCCACAAAGTGGTGAATATTGTCTTGTGTTGATCTTTTGGTTCTATTTTGATCTAGTTATAACTTAAAAATCCATCCATGAGAGAAAGCATTTTGTATAGGGAAAAAATGTCATATTTTGGATAGGCTTTGCTGATATCTATAAAATAAATGAAAATTATTATGCCTTCTAGTTTCTTTCTCATTTTAAAAATATTTTAAATCTATTCTAAATGATCAATTGTCCTGATGTATTTCATGTATAAGATTTTCTCTAACTCTTTCTTAACTAGCACAACAATACGAGGATGCATCTTATGTAGATTTTATTTAATGGGCTGAGAATCAAAATGGAGAATGATATGGTGTACAAGCAAGGTCAATTCCAAACCTAGCATGTTCAAATAGGGCCTATGCAAATATGTCAACAAATTCCCTCAAAATGGCTATAAAGACTTCACATTCATCTTTAGTGAGGAACGTGCCTAGTTTGATCCACTTTGGATCCTCTGGAGTCCCAATGTTAACCTCTAAATTATCCTTCATAAAAAGTGTAGAATCATCATCTAAATTTTTTGGCAAGGAAATAAACTTATTGGTAATGGAAAAGTCCTCGAGACAGGCTAGATCATCTAATTCTCCTAAGTAAGATGAATCAAAATCTTCTAATGTTGGCAACAACCATGAAACAAATACATTAGGGAAATCTTGAACAATCTATGGAAAATATTTTTTTCTCTTTAGTATTTATCTTTGATCTATAAATATAATTATTACTATACATCTCATGAGCTTCATAGGAAGAGGGGAAAACATCCCCATCTAATAGCACCAAACACTAGTTTTCACTAAGAGACTTGCCTTTATCTTTAATTTTTCCCTAGTCAAAAAGTGCCTCAAAGATTTTTTTTTTAATTGAAAAGTGCAAATTATTATATAAAAAACTTATAGAATAAAATACAACTATTCATACAAAAAATGTGGGTGGAAGAGTCACACCCCAAAAGCACATTGAGCTAAACAAACCCTGAGAAAGCAACAAAAGCATTTGGAAGGCTAGACTGGATAGAAAGTCTAACACATGCACACTAACCAAAAAAAAAAGAGATAATAAATAAATCATAACCTTAATTAGCAACAATGAACATGATAGTGGGTGATGAAGGTGATGGAGGGTCCTAAGTCTTCCCTCCACATCCCCATCAGCTGGGGGGTCCTCATCCAAAGTAAGAGGCTCCCACCCATCATTCTATTACTCTTGAGTTTGATGAAGATATTCAAGATTATATCAAGGTGGAGAAATAGATAGCTCAAGGTACACAAACTTATCCTACTAGGGAGCCACCCAGCCTCCTCGACTACCATTGTCACGATGAGATGAACCATGCTAATGAGATGGCCAGTGAGAGTGGGGAGAGGAGATCCTCTAACTCTGGGACCTATAGCTATAGGACCACATACATTAGACTATGCCACCACATCCAAATCCTTGAAGAGGAGTGTGATCAAGTGGTTCCTAATTGATAGCACAAGGGGAATTACCCCGATGATCTAACAACTCTTGTAAGTGGTGAAGCTCTAGTCACACTTTCTCCATCTGACTCTAGATCTAAAGGGTAACATTAGATATCACATTAATTTTTTTATAAATTGAAAAACCAATTAACATATCTTCATGATTAAAACAATTTTTATTTCTATACTTCCAGATCTGAAATAAAATATCAGTGCAAAAAATCTACCAAAGTTTGTTATATATTATACGTAGCAATGTTGAGTCCCCTAAGAGAGCCATTTTTTAGGTGAACATTTTAGGCTTGAATGGTTTTAAAAGAGAGTAAATACATATATAAGTACATTGAGCATGGGGATAAAACCAAAAAAGGTGTTTAATGGTTTTTGGGTGATGACAAGCATGATAAGTGGGATTGAGGACCCCCATCTACTTGAGCCAGTCTCCAACAAGGAGTTCATGATACATAATGGACCAAAAAAGTGAGATTTTTTAGGCTCCAATAGAGCCCCAAAAATATTATTGAATATCCTTAGTTAGACATGGTGAAAAGAGTTAAGACTTCACCATTGATTGAGTACCTCAGTATCGATATGCAGGGGAGCAAGAAGATTATATCCCAACTTAGGGGCATAGTAGCAAAAAGGAGTGGTAGTAGGCCAATTCCAGTCCTTCCACCATGAGGTGAGAGATGACACTTCAATTTTTTTATAGATACTCATAAAGTATGGCATTCTAAATTTCAAACATAGATTCTTTATCCTCTTTGATAAGCTAAAACCTATCTTTCACAATCTTTGAGGGTAATCAGTCCCAAGATATCTTACAATAAAGATCGCCAATATGTTGAATACCATTTTTAAAAAGCCAAAGAATTTTTATCTAAGGCACCAAGGAAAAGGGAACTTTGTAGAAATTTAGAATAGGGGACCACCAAAGAGAATGAGAATTAATAGAGATGCTAGTCCTGAATCCATCTCCAACCCATACTAGGTGAGATTTAAGTTTTTCCCAGTCCTTCCATATGCTCTGTATGACATAAGAGCTAGTGATTTTGAAAGACACAAGGGTGAGAAGGAGGGTATGAATTTCAATCCCTTGCCATTAATTTATACCTAGAGGAGTTCATTAATCAATGCAATTTATGATAAGGATCTTCTAGGCTTCCTCTCCTTCCAATCCTCAAATAATCCACTTAACACTGAGAACAATCCCCTAGATCTTAATGTCTATAAGGCCCAAGCCACCTACTTCCTTAGGCCCACGAAAAATGGCCCAAAAAACTCTTTGAAACCATTGATGGCCTTCAAAATTTTCCTAAAGGAAGTCACAAAGAAGATTTCCCAACTTGTCATAGGAAGAATCAAAAGGGGCCCAACAAGAAGAATAATAAACATGTATGGCATCCAAAACCTTAGAGCAGATCTAAAATTTTCTATCTAGAGTAAAAGGCTTAGCAATCCAATAGGAAATTTTTTCTTCAACCCTCTTTATGACATAAGACCAAAGATTAGCAGGGGAGGCTCAAAAGGTAAAAGGATTGCCAAGGAATTTAAATTGAACACCAGGGAGGATCCATTACGATTGGTACCCCTTAAGCCAAGGGGGTTTAGGAAATAGAGATTGCCTATAGTATTGGGTATTTATACATTAGATAGAAGATCCTGAAGTCAAACAAAAAATATCAAGGCACTACATGGCATTCCTGACTGACTCTTCATCTTCTTGAAGAGTAAGAAAGGAGTCATCCACAAAGTGACCATTAACCAATTGATGATCTGAGGTAGGAAGAGAGATAACTTTAACCAACCCCTAAATGTATAGTCAACTAAAAGGTAATTAAAACCTTATAATAGAAGAACATAAAAGGTAGGGGCAAGTGGAAAACCTTGTCTAATCAATTTATGAAGCTCAAACCTATGAGACTAGGCACCATTTATAGTGATGCACGATCCAACATCCTGAAAGAGCATGTTAACAGTGTGCACAAATTTTGGTCCAAAGCCAAGAGACTAAAACATGGTAGTGATAAAGGGCCATTATAAGCAGTTATAGGCTTTCTCAAATTCAATCTTGATGAAAAGATCTTTTTGATTGGAATTTCTAGCCCATTCCATGCCTTCCCAAATAGCTATCACATTATCTAGATTATAATGATTTTGAATGAAACCAGTTTGTTCACTCCTCAAAATGAGAGGAAGGATGTGTTTGATTTTAAGGGTTAAAGTTTTGGTAATGATCTTATAGGAAACATTCAAAATATTAATAGGCCTCTAATTGGTTAGGATTTTTGGGTCTCTAGCTTTGGAAATGAACTTGATATTTCCCTAATTAATTAGAGTCCCCAAAGAATTGGTGTGCATATTTTTAAGGTAAACCTAATAAATATTAGGGCCCATAGTGTCCCATAGGGAATGGTAAAACTCACATGGAAACCCATCAATTCTAGGAGCTTTTTCAGTGGCCATTTATGAAATAGCTTCCTTAATATCATTAAGACTAAGAAGTTGATCATAAGTGACTCTCTTGGCCTTTGAAAGATTATAGGGAACAAATACCCAACGTTGATTGAGGGCATCTTGTTTAATAACAATATCTAATTGGGAGGTGAACACCTTTTGGTAGTGAGCCAAAAAAAATTGTAGCACCTCAGGTAATTTGGTTAGGCACTCAGCTACACCTTTAATTCCCTTAATCCTATCAACTGCCTATCGAGACCAAAGAAAGAAAAAGAATTCCTTGGTCACTTTTTCACACCACTTTGAGCCAATGAACTCTAGCATGTAGTTGAGATCTTCTGGCATTGTAAGCTTACACAATTTGAATTTTATGCCTTAATTTAGCCGCACAAGCCTATAGTTGCATATTAAAATGTGAGGCTTATAGCTCCTACGAGGCTCTAATAAATTATTGATTGGTGGCATGTTGAATACACCTTATAAAAGAGGTAGCCTATTTACCATATATTCTAAGGAAAGTGGTAGTATGTTTGATAGAATCAAACCACCACATAATCTAACTAGTAGACCTAATAGGTCTTAGGGCAAGATTCCATATATGGCCAATGTGATTAAAGGTATGTTCATACTTGAGATGGGTGGTGTTGAGGTAAAATTGGGTAGTAAGAACTTGAAAATGAGGGTTAGTCCACTCAACATTGAAGAAAATGGGAAAATGGTCAGAAAGAAAGGTGTCTAGTATAGCTAAGATCGACCAGTCTTATATAGGTGCAAAATAAAAAATATCTATTCAGCTAATAGAGCCCAATCAAGCCTTTTGAGGATCCTATCCTCACCTTGGTAAATATTAGACCAAGTGAACTAAGGTGATTCTAAATCTTTCCATCGATGCTGGTTGGCATCAAACACCCCAAGTTTGTTATGAAGATAGAACCATGCCTCATGTTCTCCTACACTGCACCACATGGGAAGTTACCCTTATTTGTCTTCTGGTGATTCTACCATATTTAAATCATTGTCAAGAATCTAGTAAGCATATAGAATCAAGTCAACCAACCATATCCATAATAAAGTACGCTCAATAACATCACTAGAAGCATAATAATTAACTAACCCAATTATGTAGTTGTCAAAATCAAAAAGTGTCCAAATCACTCATTTTAAGGGGTTAGACCCCTAATATATGATGTGTTGTGATATCTCAGATGCCAATAAGGGCACTACTCCTCTACTAGACTCATGATGAATGACCTGATAGATGGCCCTAGGGTAGATCACATTAGTCATAGCATAGAGCATGAAGTTGGCAATCTTAACTTCTTGTAAGCATAAAATCTTCATGTTTGAAAAGAGTTAACAACTACTCTTGACTGTATACTTATGCATTAGATCAGTAAGACCTCTCACATTACATGAATAGACTAACATGGAGAACTATGAAGATTCATATGCCCCTTTTCTATGAGGTTTGAAAGGGCTAAAAACATGTTGAAAGCACCAGTTAGGATTCTAAAATATCCTAAAGTAAAGGGTGATCATTTATGTGACCCATATTCATCTTCACGAAGGGATATGAGATCAACGTAGCATAGCTTTATGGCTAAAGGTAACAAGGTTCTTAGAATCTAAGTCATTCGCCCCCAAAGGGTGTTATGAAGGGAGACTAAGTGTAGCAGAGGTGGCCACTTATGGTGAGCATGAAATGGGTTAAGGTGGTTGAGGTTATGGAGATGGCATGTTTTATCTATAATAATGGTAGTGATGGAGGATTTTGATGGGTGAGAAGCATTATTCTTGGTAGGTGATCTGTCAAGAGAATTTGTGTAGTTAGTGACCATGGTCCACCTGTCAGAGGTGCCAATTAAGGGTTTTGGGTTAGACCCATTACTTTCTTAGGGCATGGTGGAAGTGGGGACCATGAATAGGAATTCCCTAATCATGTGGGAAGATTACTGGAAATGAAAGTGGGTGTTTGGAAAATTTATATATCGCACTCACTAAGTGAAATAGTTATCATTGATTTGAATATTAATGGATTTTTTGAGATCCTTAGCAAGGTTGATCTCAACATAGACCCTTTATTGGGGGTGAGTGGCATAAAATTTAGACTGATCATGGAAAATGAAACACCCCAATGGCTTGATAAGTTGGTCTATAAAATTACACAAGGGCAAAGGCAACCTAGGGAACTCAAGCCAAACTATGATTTTGAGTTTGGCTTGCTTTAAAACTTAAAAATCCCTAGTCCAGTGAGAGAAAAAAATTGAAGTGTTGTATATGAACTAGGGCCCACAGTTAACAATATCCTTGTAGTGGTCAAGGTTATTGAAATGGAATATAAAAAGCCCTTGGTGAGGTTTTGGACACCTTCTAATATAACTCCATGATTTTGCCATTGGTTATGGACCCATTGCTTGAGGAGGCTCTCTAGGGGGACTCGACTCACAAAATAAGAAATAATAGTAAAATTTTCAAAATAACTACAAGCTTTATCAAACTTAGGTAATTCTAATACTACATCAAGGATATGCATGTTTGGTTGAAGAGAATTACATTGTGATAGAAATTTGGAACAAATTTCCATGCTTGCTTTGGCACCATTCTTGTTATTGCTCCCACCAATAACGCCTTTATCAAATGATGTATAATGAGTTGCAATAGCCATTTATAACAAGGAATGTGAAAAAATTATCCCAAAGGGCAAAGCAGGAAGCCAACTTAGCACAATAAATGTGCATTTAAATCAAAAATCTTGCCTTGATTTGTAAAGATCAATAATATGGCAGATACAAAATAAATTATGCAGTCACTAACCTCAATGTTTGATTTTATTTTTGTTTTTATCTATGGAATTTATCCTACTCTATAAAGTAGGCGGTAGGATCCAATCTAATAAGGAATCCTTATCATATCTAAGAGGAATGTGATTCTTCAATCCCAAAAAGTTGTATATAGCCTCATCATTTTCAAACTCATCTAATGGCATTATTGACTTTTGTTAGTCCTAGTCTATTAATTATGGATGGTAAAGGGTTAAATGCAAAGGTTGATAAACATAGTTAATAGTGTAAATGGAATGGGGTTAAAATAATTAGGAGTGGTAAAGTCATCATAGATGCTATAATCATACCTTGCATCAGTGTCACCAGATCATCTTCACTATTTGTTGGTGTTGGAACATGAATAAGGTATGCAATGTCACTCACAAGTAGTTTAAAACCAATACCATGGGCTCCCTTGTACTTGGTCATTAAGACTAGTTTGATCATACCTTGTTGATGTAGCCCCAAGTCTCTACCTTCATAAGTTAGGTGCTCCAAAATCTAGCTATGGATAAGATACTTTTCACTTTGTTAACATTCAGCTAACTCATCAGTGCAAGTCCATGAATTATCTTCAGCTAGGGGATCCTGTTCTAAGCTACAGATGTGTTTGAAAAAAATGGGATTGTTCAACTAATATTTTCCCTTGGTTTCTCACGTCATGCAATTAGTTTTGGCCTTAAATCTCCCATAAAATTTTGGATTTTTCAACAATTTATAATAATTGAATACATTATGGGTACTATATTGTCTGATACCTTTGTCATTTATACAGGAGTGGTTAAAAATATCTGGTAGAGGCATGGTGGGGTAGAGGTTAAGTTATCTAGATCAATATAATTAGATTATGAGCCTGATTCAATCTCTTTTCCTTTTTCATCTTTTTCTCCATCTGATTTGAGCATAGGATTCATTACAAATTGATAGTTATAGCTTTTAGACTTGGCCTCAAGATGTTTCAAATACTAATATGGTTTAATATTAGTTACTTCCATTCCTAAATGTGGAAATTTTATACACTGATGCAATGTAGAAGGTATGGCCCTATTTTCATGTATCTAAGGTCAACCTAAAAATAAATTATAAGATAGTTCCAGGTCCAAAACATGGCATATAATGTCATGGGTTAAATGCCAAATAACCACTTTAAAATTAATAGTACCTTGAGATTCCTATTCTTCATTATCATTTTCCTTGATAATGATGGTATCTAGATGCAAGTTAGCTATTGTATATGCAAGATGTTTGACCAAATTCATAAAAATGATGTTGAGGCCAAAACCATTATCTACAAGGATGAGTTTAACTCTATGGTTCATTATACCAATCTCAATGTATAAGGGGTTATTATGTAGAGAGCCCATGGATAACATGTCACTTTGGTCAAAGGTGAGATGTTGACAGGGGCCAAGTGTCCTACCATAGCTTGGAATTTGTTGAGAGTGATGCCATTTGTCATGAGGGATTGGTTCAAGTACTCATTCAATATGTATTTATGGATGTTAGATGTACACAAAAAATACATGATGGATATGTGTAATTTTTTCTTCTTTAGTTGTTCGATAATATCATAGGTTTCTCCCTTGATTTTTTTAGTTGGTTTATTTATGATAGGTATGCAAGGTTGAATAGGCTCACTTGTATTATTTTGTTGTGGCCCTTTGATAGTGATCTTAGCTCATTGAGTTGCAATCATGAAATATTAATCTATAACTTGGTTTTGGTAGTTGTCTAGGTAGATAATGAGGCCCATAATGATAATTATAGGGTGGTGTTTATCCTGACTACTAACATGGTCCATAGAAGAATCATTGGCATAAGGAGTTTGATAGGCATTGATCAGTTGACATGCATTATTGGGTGAAGGTCTAAGTTTATTGGTAGTTGGTCTAGGTTTAATGGTAATAGTGGAAACATGATCACCTTAAACACATCCTACAACATTTTCATAAGTATACACGATGACATTATGGCCTCCATAGTTAGTTTGGCCATTTTTCTCTTAGTTCTAACTATTTTGTTGTTGTTGTTGTTGTTGTTGTTATGGTTGGCATTATTATTGTTGATTTTTTTGGTGGGTTTATTTGATGATTTTTTTGGTAAACTTGTTAGTTTTTTTATTTTTATTATGTTTGGGAAATAGATTTTGGTAGATACCCAAGTTATGTTTGGTCATATGAACATGGGTGTCTCTTTATATCTCTCCATTTTATAGCATATTCTCAATCAAAAACCTGAGTTGGATATGTCATATGGAATGTCATATGATTACATGATACAAAATTCATGCTAATTATACAAAAAAAAAATCCCTTTAGGGAACTACTTTGTTATTTGAAAAATGATCATATTTCCTTGAACCAATCTTTAGAATAAAAATTCAATAGGCTCACCGAGGTCACTGAATTATTTGGTAATAGATAGTCTTATCCTTGGAAGAGGGGCCTATAATTGGTTTTTACTCTATGGTGGTTGATTTTATAGAGGTCTTGGTTGAATATATGGAGGATGTGGTTGCTAAGTGGGTGGAGGTAAATGGGCAGCTGGTGTTTACACTATTAAAACATATAATGATTTAGTAACCCTGTTTCCAACAACATTCTTATTGAGATTATTGGGTTTTGGTCTCTCATTATTATTGATTTGAGGTGGCATTAAATACTATACTTTAATTGGTTTAGATTATGGTTCTAGACATGGTTATGGTTCTGGTTCTACTAGCCTTGAATTTGATTATAGATTTACTTAGAAGAAGATAGTTTGATTATTCCTTTGTTGACAAGGGAATTCTTAATCTGTATTACTTTTTATATAACCTCTTCAAATGTATGATTATGTTGAATTTTTAGATGTAAGATATCTCATTGTTTAGGATCTTAGGAAATATCACAGCCAATTATTTATCTGCTAGATTATGCATAAACTAGCTCACTAACACTATCCAACATTGCAAGTATGTAGCGAAGCTTTTATGAGTTTTTTATTTAGCTTGGCCAAAATATATAATATTAATATCATGATTGAGATTATATGAAAATTTATGAAAAAATTATCTGAAAGATCATTGAATTTAGGTATAAAGTTATTCAGTGATTTTAATATCCATTCAAAGGTTGGTCTAGGTAGACTCCTTGGAAAGAGTAAAAGCAAGTATATTTTATTATATGCCATTAGATGTCATACAACAAAGAATTATTTTAGATACTATTTAGGGTCACCTTTACCTTTGTATTTTTTAAATTTAAGTGGCTCTTAACTTGACATAAATGGTATTTTTAGATAATCCATGTTAAATCGATAAGAGAATATTTCATCCATTTTAAATTTCTTTATTTTTTTTTCCAATATGTATAGCTTGAATTGCATCCTTCATCTACTGTAACTCTTGGGAAAGGAAATTATATGGAATGTATTATTTCTATTGAGATTGTGCAATCAAAGGTAGATTACCTTGATCAAGGTAAGCATATTTTGGAAGATTGGTTGAATTGGTTGGATGAATATGTATACATATCCTTACATTAGCATTATACTATAGATATAGAATACACTATTGTTGAAACATATTCTTGTTTAGATTGGCTACATAACCCTAGCTAGTGAATTATTGTTCTGGTAATGTCATTTGGCTCAGTGGAATTTTTTTATATTGATGGGTTTGGGAAGGAACTTGTTGCATACTCATCAAACCATGTTGCATATATGGAACATGTTGTTGATTAGGTCCTTACTATTGGAGGTGTTGGTAGTTAGATCCTTTTTACATGTGTAATACCCATTAGGTGAAAGATAATTATTGTTGACCACCTAGTACTTTTTATATATAAAAACCTTGTTATTGGTTAAACACGTGTTAGATAGGCACTTGTTGTTGAATAGGCAATTATTGTCAATTTGGAAATTATTGGGGGTTATAAATATGTTGTTGTTATCCAATAGGCACTTTGTAACCAATATAAACACATTTTTGATTAGGCAATATTTGTGTTATTAAGGTATATTGGTATGTGCTTATTTTGGTAGAACATTCAGTGTCGCTTGTTGAGGTAGCATGGTGTTATACACTTGTTACAATAGTAATTTGGTCTATGGTTGGTCCATTGTCCCCTGTTGCACACTTGAGAAAGTATTTGGTTTCATAGTGGAGGTTGCTTATTGATTTTGGTAAGTAGGCATAACTATCCCCTATTATTAAAATTCACTTATGGCATTATTTGGAGGAATGTCTTATGTATTTTTAAGTGGAAAATTAGACCCATTTTGATTTAGGTTGGAATGCACTTGCATGCTATCTGTAACATTTTGAGTGAGGTCCTTCATTTGAATGATAATATATTTAATCAAAATAGTGAAATTATACATGTCACCAACCAACGTGCTTTGGATACATGGGTCTACATGTTCACTTGCATATTCTAAATCATCTATTTGTTTCCCTATTATCATTACTATCTTAGTAAGTGATGTGTTATAAATATTCCTTGTATTAATATTTTGAGCTGGGTTGAGATAGTTTTGGTATGTTTTTTGTACCTATTCCATTTTCTCATCCATAAGGCCTTTCCCTTTTGAAAGCTTACTTTGGTTTTATTTTAGCATTTAGACTAAAAATTGACTATAACTAGTTGATGCTTGTTCAAATGGTTAAATTCAAGGTGCATTACTATGAGTTTTAATCTAACTACTCACACTTTCATTGAGAAGTCTAGAAGAAACTTGGATCCTACTTTGATAGATCTAACATTAACTTCATCTTTATTCTCTAAAAAATAAAACTCAAACAAGTATAGTTTGTAGCTTGTCTATGTATGCATTATAACATAATAGGTCTCTTGTTTTCAGCTTTGTTTAATATTAGGCATCATTTGATCAAGGTAATACACTATTTTTTCTTATTCTTGGTCCAGATAAGAAAACATAGTCACCAAATACTACACTAATGGGTCATGCCTTTGTTCAACATATGAAATGTTATAATATGGATAGGGATCTATCTCATAAGCTACATCATCATATTGCTCTTGAACATAAGGGTCACTAGTCATAAATTTCTCATAATCTAGATTATACATAGTCCTACTATGTGTGTAATGAGGCATGTTTGAATCTATATCTAGGTTGTGTGAAAAATAAAGGGTCCAAAGGTAACAAACAACTGAGGACTAAAAAAACATTTGGCTCTATAAAAGAGACCCAAAGGGTAAAACAACCTATTGATGCATGAAAGTGTATCACAGGGTTTATAGAGTGTTAAAAAACACTCTTTTCTTTTCTAGACTCAAATAATTCATTGCATGAGTATATGGTTGTGATATTCTTTAAATATTTGGTGAAATAGTTGTAAATCAATTAACTATTTCATAAAATGATGATATAACTAGTTGTTGGGAGAAACCTTGATCTTAAAACTAGCTTGTGAAATGTGAAAGTAATATTTACTAATTATAATGAATTATGATCAAAACCTAAGAGATAAAGTATAATATAGCATGTATATTTACAATGAAATCTAAACCAAATTGAAATGATAAAAAAATAGGAAAAAGGAAGGGTAGGGAAGAAATAAGGTGTTTTAATTTTCAATCCAGACATTATGACAAAGTTTAGATTTCATCAAGACATACATTCAAATTAGTACATGAAATAAAATAGCTAAAGCATATATCCTATCATTTACTGGGAAAATGTCTAAGGGAAAGGTGGAATAATGAAAATAAGAAATTAGATTCAATTTAAGAATTTACTTCCACAAACAAATTGCACTAGCACATCTATAAGGAAAGCAAGGAAAGTGAAATGAATATCCATTCATATATGCACATTTATAATCAATGGAAAACATTCAAACATGAACATTTAAATAGATAATTGAGAGAGGATCCATAATAATAAACACACATACAAATATTAGACAATCTTTATAGAATTCCTTGCTTGTATTAATTGCTCAAAGTTTACAAATAGTTTTGCTCAAAAACTCCTTCCACCTCTTACAAATGATAATAACCCTTTTATATAAGACTAAGGAGGTATGTTAGTCAATCATGTCAAATGATAATTGTACAAGTGTCATGGATAGTTATCCTATTACAACTTTCTATAATTAATGACACTTTCTAAATGGACTGACTTATAAGCAATGCACTTTAGAAAGTTACACATGCTTTTAAAAAAATAATATTCATTTTTAAAATAGTATTCATGTTTAGATACAAATAATATTCCAATTAAATAAATTTGACTTTGATAAAAACTTTATGTTTTAGTCATTTGTCTCTACTTCAAGATCTTCATTGCTTTGCTATGTTGCTCATCAATCAACCTGAGGTTGATGATTGGCTCCAAAAAAAGTTATTTTTATTAATCGTCTAGGCCTTTGAGGTCATTTTCAGCCCTATCCAAATCTTCCTTAATACTCCTTGAATCGCCAATATTATCTTCTATGGATAGGATCATGTCCAAGATCCTTTTATTTTCTACCCTTGTTTTTCCTTGGCTTTGATTTTTCCCTTCTTACATGAACTAGGTAGCCTTGTGTTTGAATTCCACATCAATGATCAATCCTATAGGGATGAGGGAAGTAGGAACCTTAATTAAGCCTCCCAATATGTGGACCATCTTATTTTCCAATTGGTTGAGATCATTATAAAAATCTCCCATTTCTTTGGAACACTTATTCAAAGCCCTGATCTTCTCTATCAATATAGCCATAGACATGTTTAAATGGGATATGATGACTATTTTAAATCCAAGAATTTGATCCTCTATCAAAATATTATTCAAATCCTTTATATTTTTGCTTTAACTCTACCATTTGCTAACTTGTCTTGCAGCCAAAGTACCTTATTTGTTCACCAAGTCCTGCTTGGAATTTACTACCTTTAAGAAGCTGAATAGATCATACTTGGTTGTTTCAAACTAGTTGACCATATCTCTTGGAAAAAACAAAATATACTACTCCAAGTTTTTATTTTATTACTTTAACCCTTTTATAATAAATTTCAATTGATCCAACTGTGTTTGAGCTAATTCTAGGACATCCTTCTCAAAAATTGGATCCTCTCTTGAATTTTGTGCTTGCTTCTGAGTCAAATTAGTCAAAGGCTCCACATTATGGTATACAATTTATTCACTACCATACCTAACTATCTTCTCAATTACCATTTATAAGCTAACAATATTTGGATCAAACTTGACTCCAATTGAAGATTGGGTCACCTGTGGGATAAGGATCTCAACTTGTGACTGAGTTATTGAATGACTAGTGTAGTTAATCTTTGTTCCTCCTCTTTGTATAGAGAAATGATCTATGGTTTCATTTCTTGTTGTAGAGGAATGTTGATATCTTTCACCATAGCCCATATATGGTGAATAGTAGGTAGTCTCTCAAACTTTTTATCATAAATGAACCATTCTAGATTTGGTGGTCCATATAATAAGTTAATTTCACTACATAAATTGACTTCACTCAAAGGAGTAGTGATAGTCACTTTAGGTCTATTAGTCTTTGAGACAATGAAAGTCTCAAATTTCCTTTTTGGAGGATTAATAACCACCAAGTTTAATACTTTCTCTTTTCCCTTATTTCACTAAAACTTTATCCCTTCATCATCTAACTTTGTATCATATGCCATAGATAGCATCTTTAGTGCCTCCTAAACAATCTAATTAAGATCCAATGCTATCATGTGAACCTATTCTTGATGTGTCTTTTGGTATGTTACTTTGGGATATTCATGAGCTAATGAATTAGAGGAAATCTCATCTAGCCTTCATTCCTCTGACCTCTTCTCTTTAGGATTGTGTTCTATTTATGCACTAACTAATGGAGGTCTAGAAGATTCACCATCAATCAAATGGTACTATCTAAGGCCCAATTACCATCTATCATCCACTTTTTGATTTATCTATAGTCTAGAATCAGGCTTTAGATTATGTTCATTCAACATTATAGTGACTTTAAAGTAATGAGATGCCTTGGTGTATATAGAATCAAAGTCTCTAGGCTCAAGTTCATAGGTCACATTTAGAATCCCTATGATTTTCAAATGTTCTTTAACCCTTCCATAAGGGTCCCATTGTTTAAGCTCATCTAACTATATATTGAAAGATGATCTATGTTTTGATGTTACCTCAATGTGGTCCCATCATCTTAATATGGTCTTTCCAATAGTTATAGGGAGGATATGAATAAATCCCTTTATTTTAGTTTTACAAAGGCCATCAATCCCATGGAACAACTAGTAAGCCACTTCTTGTTTTGCCAGCTTATCAGGAACATAGACAAGCAACTTGAGAGGTGAATTTTGGGTTCCCTTAATCCTTATGATATTACAATTTGGATATAGCCATATATCCCCCATTTCTTCAAAAAAATTATTAATTAGAGGCATTAATCTCTCCATGGGGATGTCAGTGGTAGCTTCACTTAGGTCAAGGTAGACAGCCAAAAATAAATAGAATGTGATCATTGTATTTGAAGATGTGAAACTTGGAATAATATTGAGAGATAGTTTGAGTTCTATTTAGAGACCATTCCCTCTGATTGGGAATCTTAGTGGTTGCACATAGGACATATATGAGGTAAGACATCATATAAAATTGACTCTTCTTCTTATGCCTGATTGCATATATTTATATACTCAAGGAGATGCTAATTATCTCAACTAATTGGGGAACTATCACCTTTTCAATAATGAAGTAAACCATGGGTACCCATACTAGATCTACATATGCTTGGTTACACTTTCACACAAATATTTCAACATTGCCATTTTCATCCTAATTCTAGGTCTAAACTGACTGATAAGAATGTTCTTATTAAGGTATGAAAAGACCTAGATACCAAAATCTAACCACATAGATAGGGTGTCCATCAAATTGTGCTTTTTAGCCCAAAAATTAAGAGGCTAGGTAAATTTGGGGTTTGGGTAGCTTATAATAAGATGGAAATGCAATAACATAAATGTAAGCCACTTTCTTGTGATTATGTTCATTAATTAGTAGGCCCCTATCTATTTTATCTTGTTTAATAATTAGACCTAGAACATCAATACAATGGAGTACCTTTGGTTTTGTAGTTGCATAATGTAGACCAGTCATATGGATTGCTATAATGTCATCATATATCCTCTTTACTAAGAGATTCTTCTCTTCTTCTTTGGTGATAGTTAGTTGGTTCTCAATTTTCTAGAACAATTTTGACCAATTATTATCCCCTATGTTCAAAGTAGCAACAAAAAAATTGATGTCCTTGAACAGTGAACCCTTAGCATCTATTGTAAAATATATATCAACATCTTCCTTTAAAATATGCTTATGTGTCACCATTTCTATAATCTTGATCGAATTATCCAATTGTAAAAAATAATTCAACCTTCTCTCAGGTCAATTACAATAGAACTAGAGACAATCAGGGCAATCCATACACTATGGTTTTTTAGAGGTTTACATAGAGATTCAATGGAAGAAATTAAGTTCAAACTTATGAGATTTGTGCATTAGATTGAGTTTGGATTGCACATTTATAATTTTCATGTGTTTGGGCCCATAAGATCTCCAAATATGATGTGTTCTACCTATGTGTCATCACCATGTCACACTATTCATTAATTTTTAAAATATGACCATTTGTCACTTTTAGATATGTGTCATCTTTGCATGCAATATTGAGGTTTGATTAAATTTACACCATTGATATTGTATAGAGCCTCCTAGAATTTTCTTCATCATAGGCCATTGATTTCTTTTCAAGCTCCCAAGATTTTTCGATTTGGTAACTCTGCAAGCTCTCTATATACTTTAGAAACTTGATAAAATGCTCTTGTGCTATATGTAAGCTTCTTGTGTAGTTCAGGCCCTTTAAATTATTGATCCTTTGCTCACCATAGATCTTGATCTAGGGGATTTAATAGTATTAGTCAATATTCATTCAATTAATCATGGTTATGACACATGTCACTACCATGTTTATTCTAGGCTCTTTAAAAAGTCTACCTTCATTCACATTGTTGATCTACTGGATACATGATCAAATGTGTGTCGTTGATCTTCATTGCCTTACGAATAGGTTAGATTCTCCTGTGACACTTGTTAATCCCAAATTTATCCTTATCATCCTTAACTTATTGAATTTTTTCTCACCATTCAATCTTTGATCTAACTCAGATATACTAACACTTGTCACTCTCACATTTTATCTCAAGAAATTTAACAATTTGACTTGGGTAGGTGCCTACATACCATTTATCTTCGATGCATTCTCTCGATATCTTGACCTTGGCATCTTTGTAGTAATTAAATCCTGTAGGCAATGAAAATAATCTAGGTAAGGGCTCAAGTAATATTAATAAGTTGGGATAAATTTTTAGACTAAGGTTTTAGTCGTGTTAAGAAACATGACTAAAACTTTAGGATAAAATTTAAACTAAATCTAAAATAAAATAAATTACTCCCATGTAAATTTAATCCATTATAAATTTGAATATATTTAAAAAAGACTTAGGCTAAAACATATTAGACTAAGGTTTTAGCATTATTTAAACATAGTTTTAATTAATCGATTAGAGACTAAGGATTAGTAAAAGGGGTCAAATTAACATTAAAGCACAAAATCCTAAACACTGTTCACACAAATGAGACTCCACTAAACTTGAAACATGGAAACACATGAAGTAACCATTAGCAATAATAGATAAAATCAAATGGATATTATGCTAAAATGTCAATCAGGACATCAATGTGGATGATATTCAAATAAAGAACTCTGATCAAGTAAAATCTTCAATTTAAAGTAAAAATTTGTAGAATTTGAAATAACGGTCCTCATTTTTTTAAATGGGGGTATGTTGACCTTCAAAAAATGGCAACTTGTAGGGGAAACATAGTAATATGTTAGAATTCAGATACTCTTGGTTTAAAATAATAACCAGGCTAGCTATTCCACTTGATCAAGTACCATTATTAAGATCAATTCATAATTGGAATAATTCTTACACATGCAAAATTAGGATCAAACATCAAAACTCACTCATGTTGTATGTGTGATTTTATTATACTTATTAATTACCATAAAATTTAGAGAAAAACTTCCATATTTCATGACCTTTATCTTTAACATTGACTTATAACATATTTAGATATTCTTTATGAATCATGTTTTTAGAACAGGGAAGGCTTGGGCATTGCTCTGCTACTAGATAGGCATCCATATCCCTAATAGATATGCCTTTGGCTCCACTATAGGCCTTTCTCCACTGCCATCTAGGTATCCATAGCCCCAATAGAGGTTACCATAATCACCTTTGCTCAGAAATATTTTGAATTTTGTAACAAGGCTCTTATTTTTTGTATGTTTTAGCTTTCCAACAAAGGTTAAGAACCAGAATTGGCCAGGTTTTAGGATTTGGTAAAATGTTTGATCTTCAATAAATCATCCTTGGTCATAGACTTGATCCTATGTAATAATGTTATTTAAGTGCTAACATGACTGTGCTCTAATAATTTAGACTTTCACTCAACATATGCACTCCTTACTAGAATCAATTTTAGATCAAAACAAAGTTTAAGATTTTAAGGAAAAATTAACTTATTTATTACTCCTCACCAATTTCTTAAAATAATAACATCAAGCTCAGAATTCCAAGATCTATGATCAACTATTTTTCAAGATTAATATTTGTATTCTTGATTTGTAAATTTCTTTGAGCAACTACATGAATTTGGAGCTGAGGACTGTCTTGAAAAATACATATTGAAAATAGGGAATAAGGTAGAGAAAATTAAAAAACAATAATAAAAACAAATATAAATCAAATGAAACACAATCAAAAAAATATATACAAGCATTATGTACAAAAAAGGAACAAGAAGGAAACTAATTTGAGCCTACCTATACTAACTTTAACTAGTCTTACAAATTACTCATGAATACTTATGGTGGGAGAGTATATAAGTAGTGTTTGAGGTATTGCCTATTAGATGGTAATGTGAAATATAATCCATACAAATATTTGAGCTTTAAAGTGTTGTTTCCTAATGTTTTATCAATCTGATATGGACCAATCCACAAAGGAATGAATTTCCCATGATTTCCTTTTGGTTTTAAGGCTTTGTCCCAAAGAAGAACTAGTTTATCCTTGTTTAAACACCTTAATCCTTGGATTCTTATCAAACCATATCTTGATTATGGTTTAATGTCTATTAAAGTTTCAAAATGATTCATCCCTTACATCTTCCATTTGTATGATGTTAAGCAACCTTGAATTAGCAAATTCTTGTTCTTCTTCTATGTATTCCTACATGAACTTGTATGTAGGCAGCTTGAAAGAAATGGGAAATATAGGTTTTTGACCATATAATAATAGTAATGGTGATGAATTGAGAGATTTTTTCACCCTATTTCTATCTACCCAAAGAGCATATTTGAGTAACTTATTCCATGTCCTTGGTTTGTCAGTTGTAGACTTTTTAATAGCCTTCATAAAGTTTTTATGTGTTGACTCTGACTCTCCATTACCTTGAGGGTAATAATTTGATGAGAAATTTAGGATTATGTTGTTATCATAGGCCCACTCATTCATCTCAATGGATATAAATACTAGTACATTATCACAAACTAAAGATACTATGTCCCAAATCTTGTGCAAATATTCTCTTCCAAGAACTTGATCACATCTTTAGTTTTACATTGTTTAGTTGCCACTACCTTTATCCACCTTGTGCAGTAATTAACAATAGTGAGAACATATTTGTGTCCAAATAAATAATTGGGGTTGATCACCCCCATAAATTCTAATCCCTATTGAGCAAAAGGTTTGGAAATTAAAATTGGTTTCGATGGCATATATCCTTTTGGTTCTTTGGTGTTGAAAATCTGAAATGAATGACATTCTCTAACATGTTTGTGAGCATCCTTAAAGATTTTAGGATAATAATAACTTGACCTAAGGATCTTATGATTTGTTTTCCTTCCAAAGGGGTGACCACTTCTAATATTTTCATGAAATGTAGTCAATATATCAGTTGTTTCTTATTTTGAAACACATCTTAAGTAGATGTACTCATAGTTCTTTCTATAGATTACTCCATATTTGATCAATAAATGGGATAATTTGAGCCTCAAATCTCTCATTTTCTCTCTACTCAGTCCTATAGGACAATAACCATTGATTAGAAAATTAATAATTGGATCATACCAATCATTTGGTTGAAAATGTTGTTGATCAGCCTGCATGACACTCAACTTAAGATTGGTGTTAGCAATTAATTGAATCAATCCTTGACATCTTACTAATTTGGTAGTTTTAATCTTAATATCATACTCTTTAAGTATATATATCCATTTACCTCTTCTCTCTCCCAATTCACATTGACTTAACATGCACTTAGTGGTAGGGTCTAACAATATTTCATACACTTTATTCCTAAGAAAATAGTGTCTAAACTTCTTAATTGCCTTAACTAAAGCAAATGCTTGTTTATAAATCAGAGAATATTTTAACTTAGAATTATTAAAATTAGTTCTCATAAATGTAATGAGATGGTCACATTTATCTTTTTTCTAAGTTATAACATAGATATAATATGATCAAAAATAAAAGAATAAAGATAGAAATCTTTAATGAAATCAAGAATTATCAACACTAGTGCCTGACCAATTACTTATTTAATGTCCTTGAAGGATTATCTTGTCTCCTCGTTCCATATTACCTTATCATCTTTCTTCAACATGTCATTTATAGACTTCACAATCTTTGTAAAACCATAAATAAACTTTCTCACAAAGTTGATTTTCCCAAATAAAGATTTCAATTATTTTCTACTATTAGGGGTTACTATTTTGGATATGACATTAAATCTATTAGGATCTATAGAAATTCCCTCCTTGGTTATGATGTGTCTTAATAATTTCCCTTTAGTAAGCCAAAAAATGATATTACTTGGATTGAGGTAAATTTCATACCTTCTACAATGTTTAAATAATTGTTGTAATTGTATAACATGATCTTACCTATTTTTGGAAAACATAGTTAGATCATCCATATATATAATAATTCACCTCTTTATGAGACCTTGAAATTCATAGTCCATATCTCTTTACAAATTTTCTCTTTCATTTATAAGTTTAAATGGCATTCTTTTGTAGGCAAAAGTGCCCCACTTGGTTGTAAATGCAGTTTTCATTTTGTCTTCCCTGTTCACAAGCACTTGATTATAACATGAAAAGCCATCTATAAAAGACATCATAGCAAAACCACTAAAAATTTGGATGACTTGGTCAAGAGAAGGTAAAGGATAATAATCCTTTTTAGATGATCTATTCAATTTTTTAAAGTCTATGCATAACGTAATTTCTCTATTTTTCTTTTTAATTGGTACCAAATTGGCTACCCAAGTAGAATGTCTAATGGGAAAAACTATTTTTGCATTTAATAGCTTCTTGACCTCTGTAGATAAATGGTTCTAAAATAGGTTAATGATCTTTATTTATATCTAAAAGGTTTAAATTGATCCAAAACATAGGGGTTTTGGTTGAAATAAAGAACATGAAAATAACATAATTATCATAATAATGCTATCTATGAGAAGAGATGTTTTATTGCTCATAAGATTGCAAATATAAACATATTCTTACCTCTAGGAAGAGATGTGTGATCCCCTTCTCAGGCTACATCTTTATTTATACATATTTTTAAGGTAGGAGGAGGATGTGGAAGGTCACCAATATCGAGGGAGATGAAGTGGCTTGACTTTCACAATTTACAACACAATATTTGAAAAAAAATTATTTTTAAAAACTTTCTATTTTTATACAAAACTATTAACATTGAAATTCTAGGCACTTCAATTGGGTTTTCAAGGGAAAAAACCATTGATCATAGCTTATGCCATATCATCACATTATCCCCATTCTTATATTTCCAATGGTTGAAATGGGGAGTCAAATGGATCTATGGTTCAAAAGTTATGGCTCATAGAAGTTCTGCCACCAATTATGGTAGAACTGTTGCTTGAATTGTCACCTAAAGTGTTGCCTAGATCATTCCTCCCTCCTTGAGAAGTAATGGTCCTCATTTCATCAATATTACTCATCAATTGTGGTAGTTTTTTCTTAATTTGATTCTCTATGATCTATTCACCTTGGTAGCTAAGCTTGCCCCTTTTGACCACCTGGTAAAGTGGAATAGAACCCCCTCTTGTTGTCTTCATCTAGGTGTCCACAATCTAATTCTCCTCCACTAGAGAAAAAACTATATGACTAAATTATCCAAAAATTGTGGATGATATGGTTTGAGGAGCTCTATGTTGAATATTGGATGCAGACAAAGGTACGCTAGTAGGTTCAAATCAAAATCATTTTCTCCAACTTTTCTAGTGATGGTGTAGGTACCATATCATAGAGGCTAACTTTTATATGTGGGATTATGAGTCATTCCTTTTTAATTTGCAAGCAAACCTTTTCACCTATATAAAAATGGTGTGCAACCCTATGTTTGTCATGATATTTCTTATACTTCTAATTCATCTTCTCCAAGATGTCATGAACCTTCTCCTGGATGTGTTGGATTTTTTCAATGAATTTTGTTGTTTTTGATTCCTTAGATCTCCCATGAGGTGTGTATTCCATGGTGGAGAATGGAATAACTATATAAATTGGCACCATGGGTTAGAACCTAAAGCATACTTGGAATGGATTGTGCTTGGTGGAATTATGCAGGGCCCAATTGTGTCCATGTTGTATGAAAAGAAACCCCTCATCCTATGTGCATAGATGTTTGGAGTGATATATCTAAAGCATGTGAACAATTAATAAGTTCACCACTTTTATCTAACCATAAATATGTGGATGGAAGGCCATTGACTTCATCAACTTGGTATCCATCATCTTCCATAAAGTGGACTAGAAGATACTCAGGAACCTACTATCTCTATCTGAAATAATGGACATGGGGAGACCAAAATGAATCTATACATAACTAAAATATAGTTGAGCAGTTTTCTCAATAGATATATTTTTCTTACAAGTAATAATTATGTCCATTTTTGAAAAATGACCAACTACAACAAGAATATAGTCCTTTCCATGTTATGAAGTGGACAAACTTGAGAGAAACTCCATTGAGATAGATTCCCAAGGCTTGGTTGGTCTTGGCAATGGTGTGTGCAATCCTTGCTTCTTATTTATTGGATTGTCTATCACACATGAGGTGAAATATTTTAGGTACCTTGCCACATCCTTCCACATATGGGTCTAATAGAAGTGATTTTGAAGAACTACCAATGTCTTCTCTATACCAAAGTGCCTAATTGTCTTGCTAAAATGTGCTTCCCATATCATCTTCTATTCATATGCAGTTGGAACATATATTGCCCCATGTGATATAGGACATTATATTGAAAATATAAATTAGAGACATGTTTATCTTCTCAAATCACCTAATATATATCAACAAAGGCAAGATCTACTTCATATAAATCACCCTAAGTGGTAGTCTAGTATCTGAAAAGATCAATAACTATTGTGAGTGCAAAAATTGGTGGGTAGCTCATACAATATATGGTAGTATTTAATCTCCCCTTTTTGTGTTTGATTATCAGATGTAATTTATATAGATACGTGACCCACTTATGGTGCCTCTCATTTCATATTTTCCTCTACATCTAGATGAATTCCAACAGTCTATGGTTAGTGTGGATGACCATCTCTTTCCCTAAGATGTAGTGTTTCCATTGTTTGTAGGCTTGCATAATGGCATGGGGATCCTTGTCATATGTGAGGTATTTCCTGACTGTATCATTGAAATTTTCACCATGATATGAAATATGATGGCCATGTTTCATGATGACAACTCCCATGGCATATTTGGATGCATTTGTCATCAACTCAAAAGGTTGATGCAAGTTTAACAAGGCAAGAATAGGATCTAAACATAGTCTATTATTCAAATTATCAAATGCTCTTTGTTGTATTTTTCCCCATTGAAATTCATCTTTAGCTCCTCATTTATTCACTTGGTTTGTGGCCAAACAACATGTGAGAATCCAAGAAAAACCTTATGATAAAAAATTATTAAGACCCAAGAAGCTGTGATGTTCTGTGAGAGTCCTTGGTGTAGGCCATTCTTGAATAAACCAAATCTTCTCTGGGTTGACATGGACCCCTTCCTCATCCACAATGTACCCTAGGTATTGAATTATTTTCATCTTGAATGTGTACTTATCGATATTTGCAAATAATTTGTGCTTTTAAAGAGTTTGAAGCACCTTATGGACATGTTGCAAATGTTCCTCCCATTTTTTGCTACTGTAGACAACCATGAATGAATTGGTAAAGGGTCTTAGGATTCCATCCATCATCATCATGAATATTTTAGGTGTGTTAGTCAAGCCAAAATGTATAACTAACCATTCAAAGAACCCTTCCTCAAATTTAAATGCAGTCTTCCAAACATCAGTGGGATCGATAGGAATTTGGTGATAACTAGATTTGAGATCAATTTTGGTGAAGAAATTTGCACCATATATTTGATCCACTAGGTCATCAATCTTGGGGAGGGGGTAGAGATTCTTCATAGTGATTTGTTTAGGGATCGATAGTCAATGTAAATCCTCCATGTTCTATCCTTCTTTAGCACAATGATAATTGGGCTTCCACAGGGTGAAGAGCATATCTTGATGTGACCCTTTTGGATCAATTCTTAAATCTACCTTTTTATCTCATCATTCTCTATAATTTATCTATGATACACAAGGTTGTTAGGCAAAGGTGATCCTATAACCAAATTCATAGATTTTTTTACTTGATAGTGAAGTGGAACTCCTATGGGTGACTTTAATAAGTCATATTCTCTCATGATTTGACCCATCTACTTCTATTGTTATGTTAATTTTTTAGTTAGGGATACAACATCAACCTTCTTGGATCTCTATGGCTTGACCACCATGAGAATGAGTTGCTTTGTCTTCTCCACCAATCTCTTATATTTCTTGGCACTAATCATGGGGATAGATGTGGGAGGTGGTACCTCTGATACCCTATAGTGCAACATTCTAAGAGTGAGAGTGATGCTTTGGGTTATTGATTCATAGATGCCATGTCGATCATACATGAATGGCTAACCAAGGAGTACATCATAAACATCTAGATTGACCACATCCCATAAGACCTCATCTTGGAAAGGTTTTATTGCATATGAAGGAAGACACTAGTGGGTGGCACGAAAGTCTTTCCATGGGCTCAATCATCAAATAATGTATGGCTTTAGGTGAGGCTTCATAGATAGATTTAGAATTTTCAAAAAATTATTAGAGATTAAATTATTTTGACTCCTAATATCAAGAATGAAATGTAGAGGTTTACCTTTCACCCATAACTTAGAGTGAAACAACATTTCCTTATCATTTGGCCTTTCCTCATAGGTTTATGATGAAGCAATGATGGTATCGGCCTCAACATCTATAATCTCTTCTTCATCCTCTTTAATTGTAGGGTGTTTATGAGGTAGAGAAGTAGATGTCAAGGAATTTTAATCATGAATCTCTTTAGGAGTATCCTTAGGCTTATTCTCATCTTGGAATGGAAACTCAAATGTCTCCACCATGAGAGTTATATCAACAAATTTATATGACTTTGAAGAATGAGAAGTACATGTAACATTGTATTTATTAGGAATAACTTAAAAATTATCTAATTATTCTTCAAAATATTCAAAATCATTACAAAATTTAGTGTAATATAGTTCACCATGCTTTAAATTACTATGAACTCTACAATAGTCAGCTAAATCAACATCACACATGTTCATTTCAGGCATATTTTTTTGTAGATGACTCATTATTGTTGTTATTATTGTTATTGTTTTGAAACCTATTTGAAGGTCTATTAAACCTTTGATAAGATTATTTTTTGTTAGATATTTCCCCAACATTACCTAATTATTTTTACAACTTAAGAAAATTAGTGCTTAATTTTTGAACCATTTTCAAGATAGAGTCATTCTCATTCTTTGGGGCCTCAAAATTATGAATTTGAGTATTACTAGTACCAATTGTTGGCACCAAATATATTTCATCTTATGGATGAGATCCACTTTTATTGTTGTTTACTAATCTTAGGTTTTGACCAGGATGAGCATGACTCAAAGGTAATTGATTCAGAATTGGTGTTTGATTTAAAACATGCATGTTTTGGTATGCATTTAGAATAAATTTTAACATAGGTATATTTGGATTAAAATTTGGAATAACATATGCCATTTGGCCATAGGGTTGCATCTAGGCATTAATTAACATAGCTTTAGAATATGTCAAGGCTAATGTGTCAATGACATTTACATATATTTTAAGAAACACATAAGTCATGGGATCTAAATCATCTTTATAGATATCTAAAACTAAATCAACATAAGGTCTATAAGGAGCTACAGTTCTACTAAACATCTTCTATAATCTAGCATTAAAATATCTTATGGTTTCATTTGCATCTCTTTTTACAATGGTGAATTATTGATAAAGGACACATGGACTAACAATCTTGCCAAGCTAATCTATGAAGTAATAATTAAAATTATTTCAACTAACAATATAATTCTTAGGAAGGTTAAAAAACCATTCATATGTTACATCTCTAAATATAAATGGAAACAATCTGCATGCAACACATTCATGAACAATGTTCAACAATTTGAAAGCATCCTTGAAGCTCTTAATATGTTCTTCAATAATCACAACATTAGTAGGACTAAAAGAAGGCAAATACCTCTTAGTATTTTAAGGAAAATCATGTACTATACCTGACACATTTATAGAAGATCATCCTACCAGGCCATACCATGATTAAATTTGAACAAAAGCTTATCATGTATAGGTGAAGTAGGGTGGGACTTGGAAACCCTATGCTTACCTTTATCTGATCTTGTTTTCTTATAAACTTCAAGTGAAAGAAGAGGAAGTCATGTATTTGAACGTGACCTAATCTTGATTCTTGGTAGTTCTAGCTTTTGAGCTTTAAATCCTATTTAAAATATAATGTGTAAAACTTATCTTCACAAAGAACAATGATCAGACTTGCACGTTATGAAATTTTTTCACAAATTCATACAAAGCATGACAAAGGACAACTATCTTTGACTAAATAATCTCGAAGATACCTCCAAACATGTAAATATGAGTGACCTTTACACTTATCAGTTCAAGCAAACCTAAAATTACAAAGAGTCAATTAATATTTGAAAAAAAATTCTATCACTAACCTCAATGCATTGGATTCATAAAGCTTAAGCTATATTTACCACAATTTTTCATAAATCTTCAAAGAATAGCTATATTTAATTAAGAAAGCTTAAAGACTAGTCTGAAATCATGAATGTCAATGATCTTTACACAATCGAGATCATAACAACACAAATATGTAAATGATCCAAAGATCTTAGAAAAAAATTCACTAAAATTAGATAAGATACTTCAAATTCACAAAGATTTAACAAAAGGTCCTCCTTCTAGTGCCAATAAAATCATGCCTATTGATTCTTGAAAGTGTATCATAGGGTTTATAGAGTGTTGTGAAACACTCTTTTCATTTATGGACTCAAATAATCCATTTCATGAGTAGATGGTTTTGATATTCCTGATATCTTTGGTGGAATATCAAAAAAATAATTAACCGTCTCACAAAATGATGATATAACTGGTTGTTGGGAGCAACCTTGGTCTAAAAACTATCTTATGAAATTTGAAAGTAATTTATAATAATTATAGTGAATTTTGTTCAAAATCTAAGAGATAAAGTCTAATCTAGCATGTACATTTACAATGAAAGCTAAACTAAAGTGAAATGATCAAAAAATAGGCAAAAGGAAGGGTAGGGTAGAAAGAAGGTGTTTTAATTTTTAGTTTAGACATTATGCCAAAGTTTAGATTTTAGAAAGACATACATCTAAACTAGTACATGAGATGAAATAGATAAAACACATATCCTATCATGTACCAAGCAAATGTCTAAGGGAAAGGTGAAACAATGAAAATAAGAAACTAGATTCAATTTAAGAATTTACTTCCACAAACAAATTACATTAGCACATCTGCAAGGAAAGGAAGGAAAGTGAAATGAATATAATATATTTCAATCAACCTAGAATAATCACAAATTAACAACTCTTCATTTATATATGCACATCAAGAATAAATTAAAACCATTCAAATCTGAACATTCAGACAGATAATTGAGAGAGCAACCATAATAGTAAAGATACAAACAAAGAATCAACAATCTTTGCATAATTCCTTGCTTGTATTAATTGTTCAAAGTTTACAAATATTTTTGCTCAAAAACTCCCTTCATATCTTATAAATGACAACACCTTTTTTATAGAAGACTAAGGAGGTATGCCAGTCAATCATGTCAAATGATAATTGTACAAGTGTCATAGACAGCTATCCTTTAACAACTTTCTAGAATTAATGAAACTTTCTAAATGGACTAACTTATAAGAAATGCAATTTAAAATGTTTCAAATGTTTTTACCAAAATAATATTCATTTTTCAAAAAATATGCATGTTTAGATACAAAGAATATTCCAATTCAACAAATTTGACTTTGAGAAGCACTTGTTGTAGTAGTTCTTTGTCTTTACTGTAGGATCTTCATTTCTCCTTCGATCTCTAATATTCTCTTCAAAAAATAGTATCATGTCCAAGATCCTTTTATTGTCTAACCATGTGTTTCCTTGGCTTTGATTTTTCACTTCTTACATGAAATGGGTAGGCCTATGTTTTAATTCCTCATCAATGATCATGCCCATAGGACTGAGGTAACTAGGATCCTTGATTAAGCCTCTCAATATGTGGACCATTTTATTTTCCAATTACTTGAGATCATTATAAATATATCCCATTTATTTGGACCACTTATTCAAAGCCTTAGTCTTCTATATCAATATAGCAATAGCCATGTTTAAATGGGCTAGGCTAACTATTTTAAAGCCAAGAATGTGATCCTCTGTCAAAACATTGATCAAATCCTTTATCTTATTGCTTGAAATCTATGATTGGCTAACTTGTCTTGCAACCAAAGTACCCTATTTTTTCACCATGTCTTTCTTGAAATTTATTGAATTCAAGGATATGAAATGATCATATATGGTTATATCAAACTGGTTGAACATATCTCCTAGAATAGACAAAATAGACTATTCCTCCAAATTCTTATTTTACTACTTTAGCCCTTTGATAGCAACTTGTAACTGATCTGTCTATGTTTTAGCTAATTCTAGGACATCCTCCTCAAAAATTGGATCCTCTCTTGGAATTTTTTCTTGCTTCTAAGTCAAATTAATCAATGTCTCCACCTTCTAGTATACAATTTCTTCACCACCTTTTTTGACTATCGTCTCAGTAACCCTTTTCAAGCTAGTAGTCTCTGGATCAAACTTGACTCTAACCAAAGATTGGGTCACCTATGGGATAGGGATCCCAACTTGTGACTGAGCTACTGAATGACTTGGTGTGGCTAGTCTTCTTACCTCTTCTTCCTATAGAGAAATGATCTAGGGTTTCATTTCTTATTGTATATGAATGTTGGTAACTTTCACAATAGCCCATAAATGGTGAATAGTAGGTAGTCTCTCTAACCTTGGTTCATAAATGAACCATTATAGAATTGGTTATCCATATAATAAGTTATTTTCATTGAATAAATTGAATTCAGTCAAAGGAATAGTGATTGTCACTTTAGGTTTCTTAGTCTTCAAGACAATGGAAGTCTCAACTTTCCTTTTTAGAGGATTAACAACCACCAAGTCTAATACTTTCTCTTTTCCCTTCTCTTCCTCATCCTTTGAACCCTCATCATTTGAATCTATATCATATACCATAGATAACATCTTTAATGCATCTTCAATAGTCTCATTAGGATCCAAATCTATCATCTGAAACTCTTCTTGATGTGTCTCTTGCTTTGCTGCTTTGAGAGATTCATCAGCTAATGAAATAGAGGCAATCTCATTTGGCCTTATTTCCTCTATCCTCTTCTCTTTAAGCTTATGTTCTATTTGTGCACTGATTGATGGAGGTCTAGAAGATTCAACACTAATCAAATGTTATTATCTAGGGCCCAATTTCCATCTATCATCCACTTTTTAATTTCTTTATAGTCTAGACTCAGGCTTTAGGTTGTGTTCCTTCAACCTTCTAGTGACTTCAAAGTATGGTGTAGAAAAATCTAATAAAGCCCAAATTTCCCAAAAAAAGACTCAATTTAATTTTAGTTAGAATCTTCATCACCATTTTAAACCTCTCTATCCAATAGAATAATTCGATCACCTATTTTATTTACAATCCAAGAAATATTTTTATTCACACACACCCGAATCTCATCTTCTAAATTCAATACACACAGTTTTATTATGGGACTTGTTCAAATTCATTAAATACTCTCAAATATGACTCATGGTGCCATACATTCAATAGACCAAAAAAATATTAGATTTCATTTAAAATGGAAACATCCATTTATTGTAATCGCCCTTTCAACGTATAAGAAAATTGTAAGACTCACTTTTCTTTTATGCACAATTATAAATTCCCAACCCGACCTTAAAAGAATACTTTGATTTCATTTACATGCTCACATTTTAATGTAATGGATTTATTTATAATGATATACACATGTTTATTCCAATATCCATAATAAATCGATGGTTGTACGCTATTACTAAATGTCCCAAATTAATATAAAATCACAACGTAACTATTAGACTTGCATGGCTTTACCAAAAACTCACCATCAAATCTTGTAAATGTGCTATAATAGAACTTCATTTATTTTGTTGGCCTTATTAATAAATATGAAATGCTCCCAATTTAGATAACCTAATATATAATTAATAAGTGCTGGTGAAAACTTATCTATGATTTTGTTGGGTACTTTTATTGAATCCACCAATTTATTTTTAATTCCATTTCTTAACTATCTATTTATCTCCCCTTCCAATGTGCCATCTATTAATTGATTGCTATTTTTAACAACTACCAAACAGAACCAATTAGAAATAAATTTTAGACTCTCCTTCATGCATAATCTTATTAGTGTGCAAAACATGTAGTGGGATATCAAATAAATTACCTATACATTACCATTACCTTTCACTTACAAAAATACATCACAATTTCCATCTTTGTCCACCAAAATTGTCTTTATTTTTTCTTATTGCACTCTTCAATATTTAATTCATATTTAACACTACACACCAAGATCATATGCTTTCAAAATGGAATCAAATTCACTTACAATTTTGCATTATCATTAATCATTCACTAAAACTTGCCTTAAAAAGAGCATCTTCCACTTATCTTGAAATTAACAAGAGATAACAGCTTCAACATTGAGTTATACAGAGTTAAGTTATATCCTTCTCTTTATTCTAACGTCATTGTGAATTTATATCAAGCCTACATTTTCCTAGGAATTTATCAATCACCTTTTAATTTCCACACAATTATTGGCATCTTGTTGTCTACCAATACTATATACAAGTTCATGCATTCATTTTCTACATTAGCTATTTTTGCACATCACAAAATTATAATTTAATATTCCCAACTTACCCTAATTTCACATGCATTGAATGTTTCATAATTAAATCAATTAGAAATATTTATTACGTGGCCAGATTTAAAGCTTGACTAATGAAAACTCAAACATTATAAATCTCTTTCAAAAATTATACAAATATATCTTAAACTAGGCACATACCTTCTCCACTTTATGTAAACTCTTAAAACAAAATCTTTTATTTGTCTTACTTATATCTTGTCTCAAACCATTTACTCCCTGTGCACTTCTTTTCCAATACAAATTGCCCTCAATATCAAAATAATGTTTTATTAATATTCCACTAACAAATTAAGAATTATTGCTCCACAAGTAAATCATATTTCAACCAAAATAATTCCTTGACAATATCACATAATAAGAGACTTGCATACTGGGGAATTTATCTAGAACAATAGAATTACCAACGATGGAATCATTAATTAAATATCTCAAGAAATATAAATGATATTTTTTTATCCTACAAATTCCAAAGCTTATAGATCAGATGTACAATGGTTACTTCCTCATGCTCTTGCCACCCACTACACTTTCCCTTTAATGGCTTGTACAACCTATTATATTTTATTCTATTTATAAGACTCAAAACTTATACAACCTGTTTTTTATTTAATTAAACCTATATTCTTTCTTCATAACATACAATTACATAATTAGGATAAGTCAACTTTCATAATCTTCTCTTATTCTACCTCACCTCATCTCTATCTCGTTTGGACTCCAACCTTGTGTAATATTGAATTTACATGTGTGTAAATGATTTTTTACGTTTTTACAATTTAATTATAATTATTCATTCTTACCCTACATAGATAACCAAATACCTATAGTTATTTAAAATAATTTTACCCTATCTGATTCTCCTGCATCAATTTTCTAGGCTTGTAAATTTTCATGGATTCTTTCTCATGAAGCTTTTGATTTGCCCTTGTTTTCACCATATTATTTTTCTTTGTCTTCTACCCTCAAATTTTCATACAAATGATCCTATTCTTTTGATCCACACTTGAACTTGAAATTTTTCTTTTTGCTCCAATCATTCAATGAAATTTGTTCTCCAAAGTCTTTAACAACTTTGTGCTTCTCAGTGTTCATCATTATATTTATCTCTCTTTTTATAATTTTTTCTTGTCATTTCCTTCTCATTTTTAGGCATCCAAATTTCTAGTTCAATTTCATATGAAGCTATTTCTTCAATATCTACCTGCTCCTATTCAATTGCAAGAACTAGTTCAATTGCACCAACTTGCTTAACACACTTTTCATTTACATTCTTTGTGTCAAAAAAATCTCTTATAATATGTTTTTCTCTAGATTTAGCTTCCATACTCAATATCATTCCATTCTAAACTTGGAACCATTCTTGATATTCTTTCTTAATTATCCCTACATCAAAAATTATTTTATCTTCTTGCCCTTGGCATAAAGACTCTTGCTTCTTGGAAATGTTCATGGGTTCTCCTATGAAATCTTGTCCCACTATAATTACAAAATCAACAAACATGTTAGATGAAAACTCTTCCATCCCCATTCTTTAGGATTTTCATCACTAACTTGTATATCTTGAACTTCCTTTTGCCTTAGGATTTCTTTAGTTTCAAGCTCTCTAATGAGCTTATCAATTTTATCTAAATATTCATCTACTTATACTATAATATGTATATTTTTGAGAGGGTTAAATAATTCTTCCAACATCCTCATTTATTCTTTTAGTCAGAGCTCATCTATCTCTTCACTTTCTTCATCAAATTTAGGACCATCAAACTTAGATCCTATATCTTTTTCTGATTTACCTTTCATCTGCATTTTCTCTTTTGTGGAAACTGATTTCCACACAACATCATTCTCTAAATGACTTTAATTACTAAATCTTTATCCTTTAACAGAGACATAAAATTAGAAATTTTATGTTCTTCATGTTATTTCATCACATGTTATGGCAATTGCTTCTCTTTGGGTGTCAAATTTGATCCTTCTCCTTTTTGCAAGTTAACTCTTATAATCATCTCATCACTTGATTCATCAATATTTTAAATTAAATTATTTAATGGATCATTATTCAAATAAATTATTTTACCTTTCACTTCACTGGTATTCTTTTTTTTTCTAAATTATCCTTGGTCTTACCTCTATCTTTCTAGTCTCTTCCTCATTTCTTTTGATAAGTGGAGACCTCTTTTTATCTCAAACTAGTCTAGACTTTATCCAAAAATCTACTTTTTACTATACTAGTCTTCCATTTGAATTCCTAGCTTCAATAACCTTTTTGATTGAATCTTGCATTCTTCACGTTAACAACTAGTTTATTCATCTATTTTGGAAATACATACCCATGATTTATTGTAAGTTGTGGAGATTTAAAATTTCCTTCATTTTGATTCATTTTCACATCAACAATATTATTTTTAGATATAATATTGAAATCAAAATACAACATTTTAATTACATTTTCCATGGCATGTTGTATTGTATCACTCTCTTTCATATTTTCTTTACTTGTAATCACCCTTTTCAGGTGTGCATCATTGTTTTCTTCCTTTCTTTCTTCTACTGGGATGCTATCTAGAGAATCATGAAACTCTACACTTTCTTCCATTTCTTTATTACCATTCTAAAGGGTTTCAAATTCCTTCCTGGGAGAATCTACAACTTGCACTCTTTTATTATCAATTTCACTGTCAAATTCATTTGACTTTATGGGTGCTTTTCTTTCCCCATTATTCGTAAACTATAAGGCCTTATATTTGACCCTCTTTTTAAGGTTCTCCTCTCCTACATATAAAATATTAAATATAATGTTAAATAACCAGATCAAAGACCAAAATGTCCCTTTGAGTGACTCCTTTGCTAACACACTCCTCTTATTTTTATTAAATGTTTCTCTCTACAATTTTTCCTCTTTTCTATTCTCCTCAATGAAAACCATATTTTGTTTCTTACCTAATAACCCTCCACTCTTCAAGCCTTTGTGGCTTGTTTTCATCATGGCAATTATCTCTTACCTTCTTTTCCTGACAAGTGACTCTACATGCCACTTAATTCTTCTCTTTAAATGCTATCCACATGCTTGGATTCCTTCTTCTAACCACTAACTCATCAAAATCTCAAGATCCAACATTTTTAATTCTAGTTTGAGACTAATTATTTCTTTCTCCATTTCCATTTTACAAGCTTACAAGGTTTTTCCTTGCACTTCAAATATGCTTCTATGTCAATTTTTCAAAATCAAATCCTATACAATTTCATGGAGCCACACTTGTACAAATCAATATTTTATAAAAAAAATCATTTCATCTGTCAAATCAAATCAAACCCCAAGAGTTTATAGCTCTGATACCACAATGGTGTAGAAAAATCTACTAAAACCAAAATTTCACAAAAAAGACTTAATTTTTTTTGTTAGAAGCTTCATCACCATTTTAAACCTCTCTGGCCAGTCAAATAATTCAATCACCTATTTTCTTTCCAATCTAAGAAATATTTTAATTCACACACCTGAATCTCATATTCCAAATTCAATACACATGGTTTTATTATGTGACTTGTTCAAATTCATTCAATTCTCTCAAATCTGACTCATGGTGCCTTACATTCAATAATCCAAAAAAAATTGAGTCTTTTTTTATGAAATTTGGGGTTTATTATATTTTTATACACCATTGGACATAAAATAGGAAATTCCCAACCGGCCTTGAAAGAATATTACTTTATTTTAATTTACATGCACACATTTTAATGCAACATATTTCTTTATGATTTGCATATGCTTATTCTGATATCCACAAGAAATCTATGGTTGTACGCTATTTTCAAATGTCCCAAATTAATATAAAAGCACAACACATTCCTAAATCAACTATTACACTTGCACGGCTTTAACAAAAACTCACTATCAAATCTTGACTGGGTGCTATAATTGAACTTCCTTTATTTTGTTGACCTCATCAAGAAATATGCAATGCTCCTAATTTATATAACTCAATATCTAATTAATAAGTGATGGTGAAAACTTATCTGTGCTTTTGTTGGGTGCTTTTATTGAATCCACTAATTTATTTTTAATTTCACTCCTTAACTGACTATTTAACTCCCATTCCAATGCAGCTTTTATTAATTGATTGTTATTTTTAGCAACTCCCAAACATAACCAATTAGCAATAAATTTTAGACTCTATTTATTCATGCATAATATTTTTAGTGTGTAGAACATGTAGCCAAATATCAAATAAATTGGCTATACATTACCATTACCTTTCACTTAAAGAAATAATTCACAATTTCCATCTTTGTCCAACAAAACTATATGTCTTTTTTATTATTTCACTCTTCAAGACTTAATTCAAATTTTACATTGCATGTCAAGACTATATGCTTTCAAAAGGGAATCAAATTCACTTACATTTTTTCATTGACATTAATCACTCACTACAACTTACCTTAAAAAGAGCATCATCCACTTATATTAAAATTAACAAGAGATAACAACTTTAACATGGAGTTATATTGAGTCAATTTATAGTTTTATATTTATTTTAACTTTGTTGTGCATTTATATCAAAATTGTGTTTTCTTGGGAATTTATCAATCACCTTTTCATTGCCATGCAATCCTTACTATCTAGTTGTCTACCAATACTAGATGTAATTTCATTGATTCATTTTCTACATTCGCTATTTTTTTACATCGTAAAATTATAATTTAATTTTCCCAACTCACCCAAATTTCACATGCATTTAGTGTTTCATAATTAACTCAGTTAGAAATATTGCCTTCACTACTAAATTTAATGCTTGGCCGATGAAAACTCAAACATTATAAATCACTTTCACAAATTCTACAAATATATCTTAAACCAGGTGCATACCTTCTCCACTTTATAGAATCTCTTAAAACAAATTCTTTTGTTTGTATTACTTATCTCTTGTCTGAAACCATTTACTTCATGCACACTTCTTTTCCACTACAAATTACCATCAGCATCAAAATAATATTTTATTAATATTCCAATATCAAATCAATAATTATTGCTTCACAAGTATATCATATTTCAACCAAAACAATTCCATAACAATATCACATAATAAGAGACGGGCATATTGGGAAATTTATCCAAAACAATAAAATTACCAATGTTGGAATCATCAATTAAATATCTCAAGAAATATACATTATAAATTTTTTATCCTCCAAATTCCAAAGCTTATAGATTAGTAGTACAATGGTGACTTCCCCATGCTCTTGCCACCCACTACACTCTTCCTTTAATGGCATGTGCAACCTATTATGTTTTTTTCTATTTACAAGACTCAAACCTTATACAATCTCTTTTTTTATTTAAATAAACTTATATTCTTGCTTCATAATGTACAACTACATAAATAAGATAATTCAACTTCCATAATCTTCTCCTATTCTACCTCACCTCATCTCTATCTTGTTTGGATTCCAACCTTGTGGAATATTGCATTTACATGTGTAAATGATTTTTTTTTTAATTTTTACAATTTAATAACTATTCATTCTTACCTGACACAACTAACCAAATACCTATGGTTATTCAAAATAATTTTACCCATATATGATGCTCTTGCATCAATATTTAGGGCTTGAAAATTCTCATGGGTTCCTACTCATGAAGCTTTTGATTTGCCCTTGTTGTCACCATATTATTTTTCTTTGTATTTTACCCTCAACTTTTCATAAAAATGAACCCATTCTTTTGATCCACACCCGAAATTGAACTTTTTATTTTTCTTCCAGTCATTCAATGAACTCTATTCTTCAAAGTATTTAGTATCTTTGTGCTTCTAAGTTTTCATCATTCTATTTCTATCTTTATTTTTATACCTTTTTCTTATCTTTTCCTTCTCATCTGTATGCATCCAAATTTATAGTTTAATTTCATATGAAGTTATTTCTTCAATCTCTACCTACTCCTGTTCAACTGCATGAACTGGTTCAACTGCACCAACTTGCTTAAAACACTTTTTATTTACATGTTTTATGTCATACAAAGCTCACAAAAGATGTTGTTCTATGAATTTATCTTCCATACTCAATCTCAATCATGTCTAAACTTGGAACCATTCTTGATATTTATTCTTAATTATCCCTTTATCAAAAATTATTTTATCTTCTTATCCTTGGCATAAGGACTCTTGCTTCTTGGAAATATTCATGAGTTTTCATATGAAATCTTATCCTGCTGTACCTACAAAATCAACAAACATGTTATATGAAAATTATTCTAATAAGCTCTTCTTCCATTCCCATTCTTGAGGATTTTCATCACTGACTTGTATATCCTGAACTTATTTTTGCCTCAAGATTTCTTTAGTTTCAAGCTCTCCATTGAGCTTATCAATTTGCTCTGAATATTCATCTACTTCTACTATAGCAACTAGCCTTTTTGGAGGGTTAAACATTTCCTCCAACATCCTCATTTCTTCTTTTAGTGAGAGCTCATTTATCTCTCCACTTTCTTCATCAAATTTAAGACCATTAAACTTAGAGCCTGTATATTTTTTTCATTTTACCTTTCATCTACATTTTTTTTTTTTGGAAACTAGTTTCCACTCAACATTATTCTCTAAATGACTTTCATTACCTGAATCACTATTCTTTACCAGAGACACAATTTTGGAAATTTTATGTTCTTCATGTTGTTTCATCACCTATTCTAGCAATTTCTTCTCTTTGGGTGTCAAATCTTATCCTTCTCCTTTTTTCAAGTTAACTCTTATAATCATCTCATCACTTGATTCATCAATATTTTCAATTGACTTATTTAATGCATCATTATTCAAATAAATTATTTTACCTTTCACTTCATTGGTATTCTTCTTTTTCCAAATTATCCTTGGTGTTACCTCTATCTTTCTAGTCTCATCCTCATTTCTTTTGATAGGTGGAGACCTCTTTTTATCTCAAACTATTCTAGATTTTATTCCAAAATCTACTTTTTTCTATATTGGTCTTCCATTTGAATTCCCAGCTTCAATAACCTTTTGATTGAATCCTGCATTCTTCACTTCAACAACTAGTTTTTTCATCCATTTTGGAAATACATATCCATGATTTATTGTAAGTTCTAGAGATTTAATATTTCATTCATTTTGATTCATCTTCACATCAACAATATTATTTTTAGATAGAAGATTGAATTTAAAATTCAACTTTTTAATTACCTATTCCATGTCTTGCTACATTATCTCATTCTCTTTCATATTTTATTTGCTTGTAATCACCCTTTTCAGGTCTACTTCCTTGTGTGCTTCCTTTATTTCTTCTATTGGGATGCTATCTAGAGCATCATAAAACTCTACATTTTCTTCCATTTCTTTATTATCACGTTGAAGGATTTCAATTTCCTTCCTGGGATCTTCTACAACTTGCTCTCTTTCACTGTCAAAGTCATTTGACTTCCTAGGTGCTTTGCTTACCCCTCTTTTTGAGGTTCTCCTTTCCTACATATAAAAATTTAAATGTAATGTTAAATAAATATATAAGAGACCAAAATGTCCCTTTGAATACCTCCCTTGCTAACACTCTTCTCTTGTTTTTATCAAGTGATTCTCTCTACACTTTTCCCTATTTTCTATTCTCCTCAATGAGAACCTTATTTTATTTCTTACATGGCAACTCTCCACTCTTCAAGCCTCTGCGGCTTATTTTCCTTATGGAAATTATCTCTTACCTTCTTTTCCTAACAAGTGACTCTATAGGCCACTTAATTCTTATCTTCAAATCCTAGTCACATGCTTGGCTTCCTTATTCTAACTACTGACTCATCAAAATATCAAGCTCCAACCTTTTTAAGTCTAATTTGAGAATGATTATTTATTTCTCCATTTCTATTTTACAAGCTTTCAAGCTTCCTACTTGTACTTCAAATCTACTGCTATGTCCATTTGATAAGAGCAAATCCTACCACAATTTTAGGGAGCCACAGTTGCACAAATCATTAGTTTCTAAAACAAATCATTTCATCTATCAAATTAAATCAAACTCCAAGAGCTTATAGCTCTGATACCACAATGGTGTAGAAAAATTTATTAAAACCCAAATTAAACAAAAAATACTCAATTTTTTTGGTTATAAGCTTCATCACCATTTTAAATCTCTTTGGCCAATCAAATAATTAGATCACCTATTTTATTTCCAATCCAAGAAAGATTTTAATTCACACACACCTGAATCTCATATTCCAAATTTAATACACATGGTTTTATTATGGGACTTGTTCAAATTCATTGAATTATCTCAAATCTGACTCATGGCACCATACATTCAATAGACCAAAACAAATTGAGTCTTTTTTGTAAGATTTGGGTTTTAGTAGATTTTTATACACCATTGGAAATAAAATTAGAAATTCCCAACCTAGTCTTCAAAGATTAGTACTTTTATTTAATTTACATGCTCACATTAATGTAATGGATTTTTTTATGATCTACACATGCTTATTCCAATATCCACAAGAAATTGATGGTTGTACACTATTCCCAAATGTCCCAAATTAATATAAAAACACAACACATTTCTAAATCAACTATTAGACTTGCACAACTTTACCAAAAACTCACCATCAAATCTTACTTGGGTGATATAATACAACTTCCTTCATTTTGTTAGCCTCATCAATAAATATGAAGTGCTCCCAATTTAGATAACTTAATATCTAATTAATAAGTTCTGGTGAAAACTTATATGTGCTTTTGTTAGGTGTTTTTATTGAATCCACCAATTTATTTTTAATTCTACTCTATAACTGGCTATTTAAATCCCTTTCTAATGCACCTTCTATTAAATGATTGATATTCTTAGAAACTCCCAAATGCAACCAATTATAAATAAATTTTAGACTCTTCTTCTTCATGCATAATATTTTTAGTGTGCAGAATATGTAGTAGGATATCAAATACATTAGATATACAATACCATTACCTTTCACTTAAGAAAATACTGCATAATTTCCATCTTTGTCCACCAAAATTGTCTGTCTTTTTTCTTATTCTACTCTTCAAGATCTAATTCATATTTAACACTAAATTCCAAGACTTGTCTTAAAAAGAGCATCTTCCACTTATCTTGAAATTAACAAGAGATAACAGCTTCAACATGGAGTTACACCAAATCAATTTATATCATTTTCTTTACTCTAACTTCATTGTGCATTTATATTAAACCTATGTTTTCTTGGGAATTTATCAATTTCCTTTTGATTGCCATACAATCCTTGGTATCTCAATGTCTACTAGTACTAGCTAAAAGTTCATGCATTCATTTTCTACATTCACTATTTTTTCACATCACAAAATTATAATTTGATTTTCCCAATTCACCAAAATTTCACATGCATTGAGTGTTTCATAATTAAATGATTTAAAACTATTACCTTCACTACTTGATTTAAAGCTTGACTGATGAAAACTCAAACATTATAAATCTCTTTCACAAATTATACAAATATATCTTAAACTAGGCACATACCTTCTCCACTTTATATAATTTATTAAAAAAAATTCTTTTATTTGTCTTACTTGACTCTTGTTTCAAACCATTTACTTCTTGTGCACTTCTTTTCCAATACAAATTAACATTAGCATCAAAATAATATTCTATTAACATTCCACCAGTAAATTAAGAATTATTGCTCCACAAGTAAATCATATTTTAACCAAAATAATTTCTTAACAATATCACATAATAAGAGAATTGCATACTGGGGAATTTATCAAGAACAATAAAATTACCAATGCTATAATCATCAATTAAATATCTCAAGAAATATACATGATATTTTTTATCCTCTAGATTCCAAAGCTTATTGATCAAAAGTACAATGGTGACTTTCTCTTGCTCTTGCCACCCACTACACTCTCCCTTCAATGGCCTGTAAGGTCTATTATATTTTTTTATATTTATAAGACTCAAACCTTATACAATCTCTTTTTTCTTTAAATAAACCTATATTCTTGCATCATAATGTACAACTATACATTTAAGAGAAGTTAACTTCCATAATCTTCTCTTATTCTACCTCACCTCACCTCTATCTCATTTGGATTCCAACCTTGTGGAATATTACATTTACATGTGTGTAAATGAATTTTTATATTTTAAAAATTTAATAATAATTATTCATTCTCACCCGACACAACTAACCAAATACCTATAGTTATTCAAAATAATTTTACCCATATATGATGCTCCTACATCAATCTCCCAAGCTTAAAAAATTTCATGGCTTCTTGCTCATGAAGCTTTTGATTTGCCCTTGCTATCATAATATTATTTTTATTTGTCTTCTACCCTCAAATTTTCATACAAATAAACCTGTTATTTTGATCCACACCTGAACTTTTTCTTTTTCTTTTTCTTTTTCTTCCAATCATTCAATGAACTTTGTTCTTCAAAGTCATCAGCAGCTTTGTTTCTCTCAGTGTTCATCATTATATTTCTCTCTTTCTTTTTATACCTTTTTCTTCTCATTTTCAAGCATCCAAATTTATAGTTCAATTTCATATGAAGCTATTTCTTCAATCTCAACCTACTCCTATTTAATTGCATGAACTAGTTCAATTACACTAACTTGATTAACACACTTTTTATTTACATGCTTTGTGTCATAAAAATCTCATGGAAGATGTTATTTTATGCCTTTAGATTTCATACTCAATCTCCTTCCTATCTAAACTTGGAACCATTCTTGATATTCCTTTTTAATTATCCCTACATCAAAAAATATTTTATCCTCTTGTCCTTGTCATAAGGACTCTTGCTTCTTAGAAATATTCATGGGTTCTCTTGTGAACTCTTGTCCCACTATACCTCCAAAATCAAAAAACATGTTATATGAAATCTCTTCAAATGTGTTCTTCCATCCCCATTCTTGAGGATTTTCATCATTTACTTGCGTATCCTAAACTTCCTTTTGCCTCAGGATTTCTTTAGTTTCAATCTTTCCAATGAGCTTACCAATTTTCTCTAAATATTCATTTGCTTCTAATGTAGAAACTAGCCTTTTATGAGGGTTAAACAATTCCTCCAACATCCTCATTTCTTCTTTCAATGAGATCTCATCTATTTCTCCACTTTCTTCATCAAATTTAGGACCATCAAACATAAATCCTATATATTTTTATGTTTTACCTTTCATCTGTATTTTATCTTTTATGGAAATTGATTTCCACTCAACATCATTATCCAAATGACTTTAATTACCTAAATCATTATTCTTTACCAACGACGTAAAATTGGAATTTTTATGTTCTTCATGTTGTTTCATCACTTTTTATGACAATTTCTTCTCTTTGGGTGTCAAATTTGGTCCTTCTCCTTTTTGCAAGTTAACTCTTATAATCATCTCATCACTTGATTCATCAATATTTTCAATTTATTTAATTAACACATCATTATTCAAAGAAATTTCTTTACCTTTCACTTCACTAGTATTCTTATTTTTCCAAATTATCCTTGGGCTTACCTCTATCTTTCTAGTCTCTTCCTCATTTATTTTGATAGGTGAAGACCTCTTTTTATCTCTAACTAGTCTAGAATTTATCCCAAAACTTACTTTTTCTTGTACTGGTCTTCCATTTTAATTCCCAGCTTCAATAACCTTTTGATTGAATCCTGCATTCTTCACTTCAACAACTAGTTTCTTCATCTATTTTGGAAATACATACCCATGATTTATTGTAAGTTTTAGAGATTTAAAATTTCCTTCATTTTGATTCATCTTCACGTCAACAATCCTATTTTTAGATATAATATTTAAATCCAAATTCAATATTTTAATTACCTATTCCATGGCCTGTTGTATTGTCTCATTCTCTTTCATATTTTCTTTGCTTGTAATCACCATTTTTGAGTGTGAATATTTTTTTGATTCCTTTATTTATTCTATTGGGATGTTGTCTAGAGAATCTTGAAACTCTACACTTTCTTCCATTTCTTTATCATCATGTTGAAGGATTTCAATTTCCTTCATGGGAACTTCTACAGCTTCCTCTCTTTCACTGTCAAAGTCATTTGACTTCATGGGTGCTTTGCTTGCCCCATTATTTACAAATTGTAAGGCCTTATATTTTACCCTCTTTTTGAGGTTCTCCTTTCTTGCATACAAATATTTAAATATAATGTTAAATAACTAGATCAAAGACCAAAATGTCGCTTTGACTACCTCTTTTGCTGAAACTCTCCTCTTGCTTTTCTCAAGTGATTTTATCTATACTTTTTCCTCTTTTATATCCTCTTGAATGAGAACCTTCTTTTGTTGCTTACCTGGAAACTCTCCACTCTTCAAGCCTCTTTGGCATGTTTTCCTCATGACAATTATCTCTTACTTTCATTTCTTGATAAGTGACTCTACAGACCACTTAATTCTTCTCTTCAAGTGCTATCCACATGATTGGATTCCTTATTCTAACCACTGAATCATCATCTCAACTCCAACATTTTAAGTCTAATTTGAGACTAATTATTTTTTCTCCATTTTCATTTTACAATCTTGCAAGCTTCCTACTTGCACTTCAAATCTGTTGCTATGTCTATTTGTCAAGATTAAATCATGCCATGATTTCATGGAGCCAAACTTGCACAGATAATTAGTTCCAAAAAAATCATTTCATCTATCAAATTAAATCAAACCCCAAGAGCTTACAGCTCTGATACCACAATGGTATAGAAAAATCTAATAAAATCCAAATTACATAAAAGAGACTCAATTTTTTGGGTTATAAGCTTCATCATCATTTTAAACCTCTCTAGCCAATCAAATAATGCAATCACCTATATTTTTCCAATCCAATAAATATTTTAATTCACACACACCTGAATCTTATATTCCAAATTTGATACACACATTTTTATTATGGGACTTGTTCAAATTCATTCAATTCTCTCAATTCTAACTTATGGTGCCATACATTCAATAAACTAAAAAAATTGAGTTTTTTTCTAACATTTGGGTTTTATACATTTTTCTACACTATTGGACATAAAATTGGAAATTCCCAACCTAACATTCAAAAAATATTACTTTGATTTAATTTACATGCTCACATTTTTATATAATAGATCTTTTTATGATCTGCACATGCTTATTCCAATATCCACAAGAAACCAATAGTTGTAGACTATTCCCAAATGTCCCAAATTATTATAAAATCACAATGCAATTTTAAATCAACTATTAGAATTGCATGACATTACTAAAAAATCACCATCAAATCTTGCCTAGGTGCTATAATAAAACTTCATTTATTTTGTTGGCCTCATCAAGAAATATGTAGCACTCCCAATTTAGTTAACTCAATATCTATTTAATAAGTACTGGTGAAAAATTATCTTTGTTTTTGTTTTGAACTTTTATTGAATTCACTAATTTATTTTCAATTCCACTCCATAACTAATTATTTAGATCTCCTTCCAAAACACCTTCTATTAATTTATTGTTATTTTTAGCAACTCCCAAACACAACCAATTAGCAATAAATTTTAGACTCTTCTTATTCATGCATAATCTTGTTAGTGTGTATAACATGTAGCGAGATACCAAATAAATTAGCTATACATTATCGTTACCTTTTACTGAAAAAAACACTTCACAATTTATATCTTTATCCACCAAAATTGTTTATCTTTTTTCTTATTGTGCTCTTCAATATTTAATTCATATTTAAGATTTCATGCCAAGACCATATTCTTTCAAAATAGAATCAAATTCACTTACAATTCTACATTATCATTAATCATTCACTTTAACTTGCCTTAAATAGAGCATCTTCCACTTATCTTGAAATTAACAAGAGATAACAGCTTTAACATGGAGTTATACCGAGTCAATTTATATCCTTTTCTTTATTCTAACTTCGTTGTGTATTTATATCAAACCTATGTTTTCCTAGGAATTTTTCAATTGCCTTTTGATTGCCATGAAATACTTGGTATCTCACTGTCTACCAATACTAGATATAACTTCATGCATTCATTTTCTACATTCACTGTTTTTGTACATCACAAAATTATATTTTAATTTTCCCAACATGCCCAAATTTCACATGCATTAAGTGTTTCATAATTAAATCAGTTATAAATATTTCCTGTGCTAGTAGATTTAAAGCTTGACTGATGAAAACTCAAACATTATAAATTAATTTCATAAATTATACAAATATATCTTAAACTAGGCACATACCTTCTCCACTTTGTAGAATCTCTTAAAACAAATTCTTTTATTTGTCTTACTCGTCTCTTGTCTCAAACCATTTACTTCCTATGCACTTATTTTCAAATACAAATTGCCATCAACATCAAAATAATATTTTATTAATATTCCACTAGTAAATTAAGAATTATAGCTCCATAAGTAAATCATATTTCAACCAAAACAATTCCATAACAATGTCACATAATAAGAGACTTGCATACTAGGGAATTTATCCAAAACAATAAAATTACCAATGCGAGAATCATCAGTTAAATATCTCAATAAATATACATGATATTTTTTTATCCTCAAGATTCCAAATATTATAGATTAGAATTACAACGGTGACTTCCTCATGTTCTTGCCACCCACTACACTCTCCCTTCAATGGCATGTATGGACTATTATATTTTATTCTATTTATATAATTCAAACCTTATACAATCTCTTTTTTCTTTAAGTAAACCTATATTCTTTCTTCATAATGTACAACTACATAATTAAGATAACTCAACTTCCATAATCTTCTCCTATTCTACCTCACCTCATTTCTATCTCACTTAGATTCCAACCTTGTGGAAATTGCATTTACATGTGTGTAAATGTTTTTTTACATTTTAAAATTTTAATAATAATTATTTATTCTTACCATACATAACTAACCAAATATCTATAGTTATTAAAAATAATTTTACCCCTCTCTGATGCTCTTGCATCAATCTTCTAGGCTTGGAAATTTTCATATGTTATTGCTCATGAAGCTTTTGATTTTCCCTTGCTATCACCATATTATTTTTCTTTGTCTTATACCTTCAACTTTTCATATAAATAAACCTATGTTTTTGACCCACACCTAAACTTGAACTTTTTCTTTTTCTTCTAGTCATTCAATGAACTCTATTCTTCAAAGTCTTCAGCAGATTTTTGCTTCTCAGTGTTCATCATTCTATTTCTCTCTTTCTTTTTATACCTTTTTCTTCTCATTTCCTTCTTAGATGCAAGCATCCAAATTTATAGTTCAATTTCATAGGAAGCTAGTTCTTCAATCTTTGCTTGCTCCTGTTAAACTACACGATCTAGTTCAACTGCACCAACTTACTTAACACACTTTTTATTTACATGTTTTGTGTCATATAAAGCTCCTAGAATATGTTATTCTCCATATTTATATTTCATACTCAATCTAATTCCTATATTAACTTAGAACCATTCTTGATTATACATGCATCAAAAATTATTTTATCTTCTTTTTCTTGGCATAAGGACTCTTGGTTCTTGGAAATGTTTATGAGCTCCTCTTGTCTCACTATACCTATAAAATCAACAAATATGTTGGATGAAAACTCTTCCAATGTGTTCTTCTTCCATCCCCATTCTTGAGTATTTTTATCACTAACTTATGTATCTTGAACTTCCTTTTACCTCAGGATTTCTTTAGTTTAAATTTCTCTAATGAGATTATCAATTTGCTCTGAATCTTCATCTGATTCTACTATAGTAACTTGCCTTTTAGGAGGGTTAAAAATTCCTCCAACACCCTCATTTATTATTTCAGTGAGAGCTCATCTATCTCTCCACTTTCTTCAAAAAAATTAGGACCATTAAACTTAGATCTATGTATCTTTTTCTATTTACCTTTCATCTGCATTTACTTTTTTTTGGAAACTAATTTCCCCTCAACACCATTCCCCAAATGACTTTCATTACCTAAATCATTAGTCTTTACCAGAGACATAACATTGGAATTTTTTTGTTCTTCATGTTATTTCATCATCTTTTATGGAAATTGTTTCTCTTTGGGTGTCAAATCTGACCTTCTCCTTTTTGCAAGTTAACTCTTATAATCATCTCATCACTAGATTCATCAATATTTTCAATTGAATTATTTAATGCATCATTATTAAAAGAAAAATTTTACCTTTCATTTCACTATTATTCTTCTTTTTCCAAAGTTTGCTTGGGATTACCTATGTCCTTCTAGTCTCTTCATCATTTCTTTTCATAGGTGGAGACCTCTTTTTATCTTGAGCTAGGCAAGACTTTATCCCAAAATTTGCTTTTTCCTATATTGGTCTTCCATTTCAATTCCTAGCTTTAATAATCTTTTGATTGAATCATGCATTCTTCACTTCAACAATCGGTTTATTCATCTATTTTGGAAATACATACCCATGATTTATTATAAGTTATGGATTTTTAACATTCCCTTCATTTTGATTCATCTTCACATCAACAATCTTATTTTTAGATATAAGATTGAAATCACAATTGAACTTTTTAATTACCTATTCCATGGCCTATTACATTGTTTCATTCTCTTTCATATTTTATTTGTGTATAATCACCATTTTTTGGTGTACTTATTTATGTACTTCCTTTCTTTCTTTTACTGGGATGTTATCTAGAGAATCATGAAACTCTACACTTTATTCCATTTCTTTATCAACATGATGAAGGATTTCAATTTCACTCTTGGGAGCTTCTACAACTTGCTCTATTTCATTGTCAATTTCACTATAAAAGTCATTTGACTTCATGGGTGCTTTGCTTTCCCCATTCTTTGCAAACTATAAGGCCTTATCTTTGACCCTATTTTTGAAGTTCTCCTTTTTTGCATAAAAAATTTTAAATATAATGTTAAATAACCAAATTAGAGACCAAAATATCCCTTTGAGTGCCTCATTTATTGACACTCTCCTCTTGATTTTATCAAGTGCTTCTCTCTGCACTTTTCCTTCTTTTATATTCTCCTCAATCAAAACCTTCTTTTGTTACTTACTTATCAACTCTCCACTCTTCAATCCTCTATGACTTGTTTTTCTCATGGTAATTATTTATTGCCTTCTTTTCCTGATAAGTGACTCTGTAGTCCACTTAATTATTCTCTTCAAATACCAACCACATTCTTGGCTTCCTTCTTTTATCCATTGAATCATAAAAATCTCAATATCTAACCTTTTTAAGTCTAATTTAAGATTGATTATTTCTTTCTCCTTTTCTATTTTACAAGCTTGCAAGCTTCCTTCTTGCACTTTAAATATGTTGCTATGTGTGTTTGTCAAGAGCAAATCCTACCACAATTTCATGGAGCCACACTTGAAAAAATAATTAGCTTCCAAAACAAATCATTTCATTTTTCAAATAAAATCAAACCCCAAGAACTTATAGCTCTAATATCACAATGGTGTAGAAAAATCTACTAAAACCCAAATTTCACAAAAAGAATCAATTTTTTTCATTAGAATCTTCATCATCATTTTAAACTTCTATGGCTAATAAAATAATTTGATCACCTATTTTATTTCCAATCGAAGAAATATTTTAATTCACACACACCTGAATATCATATTTGAAATTCAATACACACGGTTTTATTATGGGACTTGTTCAAATTCAATCAATTCTCTCAAATCTGACTCATGGTGCCATACATTCAATAGACCAAAAACAAATTGAGTCTTTTTTGTGAAATTTAGGTTTTAGTAGATTTTTATACACCATTGGACATAAAATTGGAAATTCCCAACCCAACCTTCTAATAATATTACTTTAATTTAATTTACATGGTCACATTTTAATTTAAAAAATTTATTTATGATCTACACATGTTTATTCCAATATCCAAAAGAAAATAATGGTTGTACTCTATTCCCAAATTTCCCAAATTAATATAAAAGTAAAATATATTTCTAAATCAACTATTAGAATTGCATGACTTTACCAAAAACTCACCATTGAATCTTGCCTGGGTGTTATAATAGATCTTCTTTTATTTTTTTGGCCGCATCAAGAAATATGCAGTGCTCCCAATTTAGATAACTCGATATCTAATTAATAGGGTATAAGGCACTAGGCTCATAGGATCGAAGTAAGTAGATGCCTTGGTGTATATAGGATCAATGGAACCAAGATCATGTTCACATGGTACATTTAGAATCCCTTTGATTTTTAATTACTCTTTAACCCTTCCATAAGGGTCTAATTGTTTAAGATCATCTAACTATAGATTGAAAGATTATCTATGTTTTGATACTACCTCAATGTGGTCCCACTATCTGAATATGGTCTTGAAAATATTTATATAGAGGTTGTGAAGAATTCCCTTTCTTTTAGTTTTGTAAAGGGCATCAATCCTATGGAACAATTGGTAAGCCACCTCTTGTTCTACCAGCTTATCAAAAACATGGACATGCAACTTGAGAGGGGAATTTTGGGTTCCCTCAATCCTTATGATAGTATAATCTATATATATCCATATATCCCTCATTTTTTCAACATATTTATTAATTAGAGGGCTTACTCTCTCTATAGGGATGCTAGTTATAGCTTCACTCAAGGCAGGGTAGAAATAATCATAAATAAATTGAACATGGTCTCTATATTTGAAGATGTGCAACTTGAAATAATATTGAGAGGCAGTCTAGGTTCTATTTGGAGAACATTCCCTTTGATTTGGAATCTTGGTGGTTTCACATAGGGCATTTAGGAGTTTAGGCATCATATAAAACTGAGTCTTCTTCTTATGCCTAATTCCATATATTTGTCTACTAAAGGAGATTATAATTATCTCACCTAATTGGGTAACTATCACCTTTTCAACAATGACCTAAACCATGGGTACCCATACTAGATCTACATATGCTAAGGTTGTACTTCCACATAACTTATTTAACATTATCATTATCATCCTAATTCTAGGTCTAAATTGATTGATAGGTATGTTCTTATTAGGTTCTTAAATTACCTGGTTACCAAAATCTAACCATATAGCTAGGGTGTCCATTAAATTATGCTTTTTATCCCAAGAATTAGTAGAGGCTAGATCAATTTAGGGTTTGGATAGCTTGTAATAAGACTCAAATGCAATAGCAGAAATATAAGCCACTTTCTTGTGAGTATGTTCATTAATTAACATTCCCTTATGTATTTTAGCTTCTTTTAAAATTGGACCTAGAATATTAATGCAACGGAGTACCTCTAGTTTTACAATTGCATAATATAGACCAATCATATGGATTGCTACAATGTTGTTATATAGCCTCTTTTCTAAGAGATTATTCTCTTCTTCCCTGGTGATATTTGGCTAGTTCTTAATTATCTAGAACAATTTTGACCAATTAGTGTCCCCTATGTTTAAAATAACAATAATGAACTTAGTGTCCTTGAACAGTCAACCCTTAGCATCTATTTTCAAATATAGCTCAACATCTTCCTTTGAAACATGTTTATGTGTTGCCATTTCTATAATCCTGATTGAATTATCCAATTGTACACAATAACTCAACATTCTCTTGGCTTAATTACAGTGAAAGTAGAGATAATTGTGATAATCTATACACTCTAGTGTTTTTTAGAGGTTTACACAGAGCTTCAGTGGTGGAAATCATGTTTGAACTTATGAGATTTATGCCTTAGATTGAGTTTGGATTAAAAATTTATAATTTCCATGTGTTTGAGTCTACAAGATCTCCAAATATGGCATGTTTTACATATGTGACATTTCCATGTCACACTATTCATTAATTTTTGAAATGAGAGTATTTGTCACTTTTAGACATGTGAAACCTTTACATGTAATCCTGAGGCTTGATTAAATTCACACCATTGATCTTTTATGGAGCCTCCTAGCTTTGACTTCATTGTAGGTCATTGATTTATTTTCAAGCTCCCAAGATTTTTCCACTTAAAAGTTCTATGGGATCTTTGTGTACTTTCAAAACTTGATGGAATGCTCTTGTGCTATGTGAAAGCTTCTTATGTAGTCTAGGCCCTTTGAATTATTGACCCTTTGATCATCATAGGTCTTAATCTAGGGAATTGAATATAATTGGTTGATTTCCATTTAATTCATTATAGTTGTGACACATGTCACTACCACATTTATTTTAGGATCTTTAAAAATTATACCTTTATTCAAACCATTGATCTACTATATGCATGATCAAATGCATGTTGTTCATCCTCATTGCCTTGTAAATAGGTTGAATGCTCTCATGACACTTGTCACTCCCATGTTTCTCCTCATCATGCTTGACTTATTGATTATTTGATCATTTTATATCTTTGATCTACCTCTAATATTGTGACACTTGTCACTCTCACATTTTGTCTGAAGAACTTTGACAATTTGATCCAAGTGGCTTCCTACATACTGTTGATATTCAACTCAAGTTCTTGAGATCTTGACACTTAGTGTCTTCACATTAATTAATTTATGTGGGAAATGAAAATAAACTAAGGGCTCAAGTAATATAAATAAATTAGGATAAAGTTTTAAACTAAGGTTTTAGTCATGTTAATAAACGTAATTAAAACTTTAAGATAAACTTTAAACTATCAGAGGATTCACCAAGGTCTGAATAACGAGGATGCATGAGTCGTGGTTGCATAGGACGAAGCAAGTTAATACCATAAAATGCTAAAGTAAATGAAATCAAACAAAAGACAATTGCATAGACAAATTGGAGAAAAGCCAATATTCCATTAACATAAGATGGCCAAAGTGAAGAATACATATAGGAGAGCATGTAAGTAACTCCTCCACAAAAGGTGGTCAAGGCACCCCAAGAATAAACTATAACTCCTCCATGAAAGGTGGTGATAGGGTGCTAAGAATAGAGAAGTAACTCCCATAGCCAGAATAGCCAGTCAAAGGAGTTACTTATGACATTCTTACGACACCTATAACACATCTATGACACACATCTCCACATAATCTAGCCTATCCCATGAATGTAAGAAAACTCCATGTATGCACAAATATATAATTTCCCTAATTAAATAATAGGGACAAATAAAAACCTACACTAACATAAACTAAGTCTAAAATGAAATATATTGCTCCTGTGTAAATTTGATCTTGAGTAAATTTTAATCTATTTCAAAAGGACTTAGGCTAAATCATATTATAATAATGTTTTAGCATGATTTAAACATAGATTCAATTAATCGATCAGAGACTAAGGATTGGTTAAAGGGGTTAAATTAACATTAAAGCATGAAACCCTAAACACTGTTCACACAAATGGGACTCCAATAAACTCGAAACATGGAAACACATGAAGCAACCATTAAAAATATTAGATGAAATCAAATGGAGATTATGCTAAAATATCAATCAAGCCATTAGTGTGGATGATCTTCAAATAAAGAACTCTGATCAAGTAGAATTTTCATTTAAAAGTACAAATTTTCAAAATCTGAAACAAGGGTCCTCATTTTTCAAATATAGGGGTATGTTGACCTTCAACACAACTAAACTAAACAAAGGTAGAATAAAAAAAACTCAAAACCAGTCCAAAAAATTGATACTTGTTTTCCCAAAGGCAGTTATAATTAGTGGCAAAGGTAACAAAAATTCTCAAAAATTATCTATGGCTAAGGTATTTATTTTCCCAAAAGTGGTTATAATAAATAATAAAATTATCTAGAAGAAGTAGAATAATTATGAACTAGGATCAAAGGATAGAAATGATTTTCTTAGAGGTGGTTATAATTATTTAACATAAAAAATAGGCTAGTCTCAATAAAGGACTTAAAAAAAAACTAAACTAAGGCAATTGGATTGGATGATACTTGGTAATTGGCTCACTAAGATTTGATACTTGATTCATAAGAGATTTTTTAGAACAATGTAACTAGGACACTTGGAATTTGGCATAACAAACTTCAAACAAAGTAGGTGGCAACAACTTCGCTCAAAGGACTCTCAAACATGTTACAATACAAATAAAAATTACTAGGTCTAAGCAAGGGTTATTTTTAATTGAATATTAAATCAACCCAAGTAACACATTCCAAACACAAAAGGTAGACAACCTAAGCCCAAATTATACGAGGCTTCAATATGAAGTTGATTAGTTTAAGGTTTATACTTTGAAAGGTTGAGTTTGAAATTTAATACAAAAAGACTCAAATATTATAAGACAAAAGGGCTAGAATAAAATGGGTAGTGTAACCATGCATTTGGAACAAGAGAGGTAAAAAAATGGGTTATAATTTTATTTCAAAAGAAACATGTGTTTTGGATGATTTAGGTAGTATAACAATGCTCCTTCAAACAAATGATAAACAATGGTTTTGGACACCAAAAAAATATAAGGTAAATGTTTGAAATGAAAAGGTAGTGTAATGACACCCTGCTTAAACAAGTGACCCACAAACAATTTTGGAAAAAAACTCCACAGCATAATCATGGCAAAAATGGGTAGAGTAACACCTCTTATAATTTATAATTTATTAGTAAACCCTCAAAGACAGTCACACACATTCAAATCATAAAAAAGGCACATAATTAACTAGGACATAGTCATAGTCAATAGACAATGCCATAAAGTGACCCTATCCTCCTGTTGCAGACTTGTCCAAGTGCATTTTTAATAACTTTTTATAGATGTGACACTATTTTTAAGTATTTTTATATTGTCTCCAATCACAATCAACTTACACAATCAGAGTTAATTTAGTTGGAGGTATATTCTCTAGCCATTATCAAAGTTACTATTTTTAGCAAGTTTTAGGTTTCTTTAAATTTTATGTTTTATTGTAGTTTATTTTATGTTATTATCTTTATGATTTAAATATTTTAATTCACTTAATTGGAATAAATTTAATTTAAAAATATTAAATAGATCAATATTTTCCTACTATCATTCCACATATAAACCCTGACCATCAATTGTTCTCTAGGAGGCCTAGGCTCTCAATGAAGCTTTTGGTTTGTAAACTTGGATATTCTACTTATAATAATGGGGGTGTTTGGAAAATAAGGTTTCCATGTGGAAGACACTTGTATTTTTACTTTTGGGTGGAGATTATTCTCTTAAATGTGTATTCTTCCTATATAAAATAGAGTCCATTCCATGATCATTCGAGGCCATCCTAATATTACAAAAGTGTATGTTGATAATTTTGAATGAAAGGGAATACCCCAATCAAAATATATTCTTGTAGTTTGTATAAACTTAAAGTTTTTACACATTCAAATTTATTATTATTATACTTTATGTTAGTGTAGGATTTTTTCTATTTGTAGTTTTACCTACATGGTTGTTAATCAACTTGCTTAGGGTTGTTAAGGTCATTCGGGGAAATATAATTAATGTATTTTATAATAGTTAGTTTAGTTGTTACCTTTTTGGTGACCTAATCTCTCACTATATAATGTTCATCCTTTGTAATTTTTAGCTAATGGACTAATATGAATATCACTTTAGCTTTGCATCTTACTCTCACATAATCTTAGGGTTTCATGCATTTCCTAGACATTCAAATATATTAGAGTAATCTGACATGCTATCATATCTCTAATTTGATGACTATTTTTTCATTTCTAAAATCCTTGGTGAGATATTTAATTGCATGCATTTTTTTTTTAGATTTCTTGATTCTTTAGTCTTTCATAGGTTTGGTGGAGTTTTATGAATATTCATTTAAACTATTTATCTTGAGTCTCAAATTAGAAAATAGATAACACCATCCAATTCATAAGGTGACAAAACCTTAGGATCAATTGTTAACATGACCTAGTTTCATGACATTCAATTTTGGCCATTTTGGAGGGTTTTGGGGTTCTTTTGATGCTTTCACACAAATCCATACAGTCAGGGTCATCAAGGAAAAATAATGTTATGGGGTTTTATAGTTTTTTGAGACCTTTAGTGGGTCATTGGTGGATTTTATATAGGCATTTCATATTTTAAAATTCTAAACTTGGCAGGAAGTCAGCCCTTGCTTGCACTTTTTAGAACTTCTACATGCACCAGTCATTCAAAACACTAGAAAGAATGTTTGGAGTTACATCTATGTATATTCAAAACCCCTAACATCAATATTTTATATTGCACTTATAGTCCATAACCCTGACATAATGACTTTTGGCTACACTTGCAACCTAAAACCTCAGTGTCAAAACTTTTAAGTACAGGTATAGTTTGAAACCCTAGTCGATATTCGAGTGACTACAACCCCTACATAATATTTTACTTCAGGACTATTGGTATTCCAAATTATGCTTGACATATATATGAGCATGCTTATATTTGAAAATTTAAAGTGGGTCATTGTTGATAGTTCTAAGGGGCTATTGTGTGGTATTGTGGATTTTTAAATGTCTCTTACACACTCTCATTTTATACATTGTGTTGATTCTTGTAATTAATTCTCATTTGGATGCATTTTTGACTATGCTCGACATCCTCTTCATGAGCGTTCATTATTTTTGTAACTAGGGGGTCATTAAAGTTTGTATTATGCAATTTTGCACTTCTTTAGTGGCTTATCACACTCATTTTGAATTTTTTGAGGAACACTTATGGGGGAAAGTTGATTCTACACTAGTGGTTCTTATTACAAATATTAACTATGCTTATTGGCATGCTTACATGAAACACTTATTCATGAAAAAAGGAAATATCATATTCCATTCCTATATGGATAGGTTCATGGTCCCAATAATTTTTACAATTACATTAAGTAGGATAACACATGTGACAAGGTTCATGGTACCTTGTTCTTACACATTTAAAGGGATCTACATCACCATATGTAGCTTAGGATGTGTCCTAGTACTACTTAGAGCATCTTTATGTCTCTTTTAAAATATCCTACTAACATTTATATCACTCCTCTTCCTCTACCTCATCCTTTTCTTCTTATCACCTCTTCAGATACTATTTTACTCTCTCCTCCTACTCCTATTTTTTTATGATGACACATCTATGGTGGGTAATGCTCTTCCTTATATAAAGCCATGAATATAGGATGAGATTCTACCCAACCTTATATATCCTATTATATATTTTACTTCCATACCTCTTCAGGATGTTTTTCCTCTAGAGCCTTCAAAGTCTTTTAATTCAGAGGAGTCTACTATTTCTAGTGAGATCACACCTTACAAGAGCATAAAAAACTGTTCTCTTCATGTGGATATTTAGTATGTAGATTATTTTACTTCATCTATAGTCTCTTATTTAGCTTCAAGGGTTGTTATGTCATGTTATACAATTCATATGAACATTCCATAAGTGAATGATCCAAGAAATTATTATTTATCAGACTCACCTAGATGTCACTTTTGAGCCTGAGCACATATTTGAGATTGATGACTCTTCTTCTAGCATTGATGAATATATTAGTGATGGATACACATATATTCCATTTTCATATCACATTGCATATATTGAAGGGTTAGCTATTAATTCACCTACGTTTGGTCTACTATAGACATTATAGGGTATATGTATATTGTTCTAAGACTAATCAGACATTGGGAAGCCTAATCCATGGGCACATCAAATTCCATAGTCTACTTTAGCCTCTACTTCTATTTCAACATCATTACATAGATCAACTATCCCTCTTAATATGCACGAGGAGCAATGGTGGACACATAAACTATTATAGGGTGATCCAATCTTCACTGTACCTAGTATTGATAGGTTCACTTTAATGGCATTACATTCAATTCTTGTGCACGATCTTTCCATACCTATGTAACACTTTTGTTTTAGACCTTACTTAGAGTTATTTTTACTTATGCCTTTATATTCCATTGTGTAATGGGAAGAATTATAGTAAACCATTCATATTCTTACTTTTGGAAAGGGAATAAACATTATTCGATATGGTTAGAGCTTCTTTAGTCTTCAAGAAGAGGATCTTGTGAGTGACATTCATCATCTTGTGATATCTACTATAGGGATATTAAACATATTCTACGGATACTTCTTATTTCTTATCTCTATGTGCTCTATTTCTCTCCCTTATAGATGCATTTTTAGTAGTGACTAACATCCTTTGAGTATGCACTATTTATTACTTTTATCTATTTTAGGGGAGGAGTTTTGTCCTGTGGTGTTTCTCCTTTTCTTCAATTTATTAGAGTTTCATTGTCCTTGGGTACCTCATCAGAGCTTGTGATTAGAACCTAATTCTTCTACCCACCTAAGTTATGATTTATGTGGAGGTGTTAGTGTAGGTTTTTATCCGCTTTTAGTTTTACCTACATAACTATTAGTTAACTTGCTTAGGATTGTCAAGGTAATTAGGGGAAAATACACATAATATATTTTCTAATAGTGAGTTGAGTTGTTACCTATTTGGTGATCTAATTTCTCACTATATAATATACCTACTTTTATACTTTTTGGTTAATGGACTAATATAAAACTCACTTTTATTTCCATTTTGCTCTCACCTAATCCTAGTGTTTCAGTCATTTTCTAGAGATCTTGGAATAATCTGACACTTTTTAAATTTTATTTTAATTTAAGATGAACCTCGTTAAGATTTTCCAATTTATATTAATTTTAATGTTGTTTTCCAATACTTTTAATATATTTTTAGAAAATGATTAATCAATCTATTTGAAAAATATCATGTATTACATTAAATATGGGTCAAATTAAAATTAAAACCTTTTTATTTGTGATTTCACTAGTATATTTTCATGAATTTATGATAATGTTTTTCTCCAAATTTAATTTTTAATGATCATTGATGTAAATTTTATGCTAGATATTTTCCTAATGAAAATTGTGTTAGGCATGACCAACACAATAAATTTTGTGAGAAAAAAGTGATCCAATTTGTTATTTTTTCTTTAGTAATGTACATTGCATAATTTTTTTCTCTAATAATGTTCCTTTGATGCAAATTTGCATCATAAAATTTGAGTGGTGCCATTTTTCATTCTCAAATGAAAAATATTGTTTGATTAAGAAAAAATGAGGATTAATAGAGCATGTGATGCAGAATATGACACAAACATTTCCCTTATTTTTTGATAATAACTCTCTTTATAATTTATAATTCAAAGTTATGATGAAAACGCTAACACAATTACATAATCTTGTACCATATGATATAAAAATAAGCTTCCTCATCTAATTATTGTGATCATATATCCTTAAATTAATAAAAAAATAGCTCTGTACCATGCTTGATACAAATATGATAAGTTGAATGTATTTTACATGGAAATTAATTTATTTAGCTAGTAATTAAGAATTAGATATTTTAATACATGAATAGTTTATAATATGAAAAATATGGCTTTTATTACATAGAAATTTTGGCACATACTAAGAATATATTGTCAAAATTTAAACGAATAGTTTATCATTGCATTTGGTGAAACCATGTCATTTTGTTTGAGTTTAAATATGTTACATGTAAATGGGGTATTTATTTTGTGTTATTATTCCTAAAAATTATTGAATAATTAACATAAATATATAATGTTGTGCAGGTTATATGCATGGATGGGTGGATAAAATGGGGAAGTTGGGTAATTTAATTCAGATTCATGATAAATTTATTATAGGTAAGTATTGTGACTTGAACTTCTAATATTTGTTTTGTGTGAGAATATTTTTGAGATCCCTATTCAACTTCCCTCTCAGTCCAAGTTTCCTAACAAAATTATTCCCAAGGTTTAGAGATAAAACTTTGCATGTTCCTCCTTGGGAATTACATAATACCCTAGAAAAACTATATGGATCAGAGGAAATTATGATGACTTGAAAAATGTTTGTCATGGAACATTATGTAAGATATTTTTGTTTTCCTATAGGATAAAAAACTACAAGATTTATAGCATTTTCTCAACTTCAACACCACATTTTACAATAACATGAAATGTTAAGCTTGATATTTGAACCCATGAATTGAACTGTAATAGTTATAGATATTGAAATGTCAACTAACTTCATTTTGATGTCGTATATGTATCTGGAAAAAATTATTTTTATCTTCCTAATGAGATTAAAAATTTGGTGTAACTTAAAATGATCATCTCTAATGAAACCACAATTGCATAAGACCCTAACAAAAATTACATCATATCCTAATGAAAATTACATTAGACTTTGACACAATTTACATTACAACTTGAAGTAGTTTTCAAATCCCTTAAATTTTTACCTCCAAAACTTCGAAATTAAAAAATACAAATATTGAAGAAGTCAACAATTTAACCCAAAAAAAAACTTACACAATTTTTTGTAATGCATGTTACATAAATAAATGTTCTACCCAATCTATACCAAGATAGTTGATGCTAGAATTTATGTTCCATCAACCTTCCTTATCATGCACATTGGGTCAAGAAATTATTGTATCAAAATGTAAAATAATATATATGAAAAAAATAGCCCTATTTAAACATAAAATTAGATTAAAAAAAACTATGTTAAATTTAAAATTATTTTCTCACAAAAACGATTTTTTTAATAAAACTTATTCATTTTTTTAAATTTTGATTGTGGATACTTATGGTTGTAAAATTTTAATTTTTTTCCATTTCCACTTACATTAATACCGTAAACAAAATAAACAAACATATTTAACAAAATCAAAACAAAAAAATATATATTGAAATTAAAAACATGTGATAACAAGTGTTGTGATGCCGGTTAAGTACATGCTTATATATATATATATATATATATATATATATATAAAGACAGCAATTAAATTAACTTTTTTTTTAAAAATGATTTTATTGCCGTCATATATATATATATATATATTTTTATATTTATTGACAGCCATAAAATCATTTTTTTTTTTTTAAAAAAGTTAGTTTAATGGTAGTCTCATGGATTACAATGATCGAAACATATGGGAAAAAAACATTAACTAATCCAAAATGCATATTTGAAAAAATTCCAATTTAAAATTTGTTTTAAACTACCTTAAATCTAAATAAGGAACGACTATCCCCATTAAAAAATAAACCCCAAAATATTATTTAACGGAACATGCAAGAGTTCAAAACTTTAACACATTTAATTTGTTATTGAAGTTTCATACTAAAATATAATTGAAAAAAAACAGTCCGAAGAGCATTGAAAGTGGAACCTGCAATGAATTATGCCTCCATTTAATATAGAGATGGGGCCATATGATCATGTTTTTTTAATGAAAAATATTTGAGGTTTAAGTACATTTTAAAATCCACTAATGAAATTCTTGTAACTTTAATAATATCGTTAAATTAGGATGTATTTTCCAAAATATAATAAATAAAAATATTTTTATTTTTACTTTTTAATTATTTATTATGTAAAAAAAATATAATAGAAATTGTTATTAATTTTTTTAGGGTTTGTAAATCAATGTATTTTAAAGTAATATTTGAAAATAATAATACCATGTTTCATAAGTATTAACAATGATATTTTTTCTTAACATTTTTACAGTTTCACTTTGTTACAAGTCTTTGATTTGGAGTATACATTTTTGAAGTAATATCACATTGACCTTGTTTAATACCTTCTACCATTTTTTATTATTCATCTCCCAACCTTCCTCCTAAATTTTGTTGAAGACCCTCAGCATTTTGAATTTCAGTTTGAGCAAGAAAATCAAACACCAGTCTAGACTGGGTTCCCCTATGTTTGGTGATAATGGACAAAACGTCATCCCTATGCAGAGGACCCTCACTAATTAATTTCATATTTTAGGTAGAAGTCTTCTTGTGTCTAGAAATTATGGATAAAAGGCCATCGCTGCACCAAAGACCATTGCTACTTCTCCTCGTGCTCATGATGGAAGATCCACTATGTCTGGTGCTTCTGGGTAGAAGGTTTTTGTTAGGTTGTGGAGCTAAAAGATTCAACTGTTGCAAACATGGAGAGGTTGTTGAAGTTCCAGAAGTACCGGCGTCGGCAGTGTAACCGACGTCGATCACATACAGTGCAGAAGGCAACCGGCATCGGCAGGGAGTCAGCCGACGTCGGTCAGCACTAAGCAGACAGGGACCGACGTTGGTCGCCTATGTGTTCCAGAACTGTTCGTTGCACGAACAGTTAGTTAGTTGAACGGAGTGTTTGCATGTTAAAGGGCTAATTATAGTCACGAGCTATGCGTCTAATTATTGTAATTAGAGGTCTATTTTTGTATGCATGGGATCCTATTTAAAGACCCATGAGGCATGTATTGTAATCAAGAAGGCAAGTAAAGCATTGAAGCAAGGAAGCAAGGTCAAGGAGATCTACAAGGTGTAAGGTCAAGGAGATCAGCTGAAGCATTCAAGGAGGGGATAACAACTCAGGTTGTTGAGTTGGTTGTGGTTGAGCAAGAGAGAGAGGGAAGGTCTTGAGGTGTGGCAAGCCTTTGAGGTGGAAGAAGAAGTGGCATCTTCTTTATTGTATTTTCTTCTAAGAGTATTTAATACAAGATTGTGTATTGTCTCTCAAATTCTTTGCTGTTTCAAGTTTCTAGTTACTTAATCATTCTGGTATAATTCCATGTTTAATTGCTTATAAGAAAAGTAATCAATTGTGTTTCCTTGGAGGGGTTCCTAACAGTTGGTATCAGAGCTACGGTTTGCAGGGAGTAGGTTATTATTTGATTACAGGTCATTCACAGGGGTTTCTGTTTGAGTGGGAGTATAGCAATGGCAGAAGAAAGTAAGCTACGAATGGAGAAGTTTAACGGCAAGAATTATCAACATTGGAGGATGCAGATAGAAGATTATCTGTATCAGAAGGATTTGTACTTACCGTTGGGTGGGGTTGCATGCAAGCCCACAGATATGAAGGATGAAGAATGGAATGTTCTTGATCGGAAGGCTTTGGGATCCATAAGGTTGAGCTTTGCATCATCTGTGATTTCCAACTTATCACAGTGTAAGACAACGAAAGAGTTGATAAAATCTTTGGCAAATTTATATGAAAAGCCCTCGGCTTCAAATAAGGTATTTCTTATGAAGCAGTTATTTACTCTGAAAATGCCGGAAGGTGGATCGGTACATACTCATCTTAGTGATTTCCATGGTTTGGTAAACTAGTTAGCTTCAGTCAATATTGTTTTTGATGATGAAGTAAATGCTCTCTTAATTTTATGCTCTTTACCTGAAAGTTGGGATAGTTTGGTTATGGAAGTAAGTAATTATGCGTCTGCTTCTAAAATCTTATAAGTTGATGATGTTGTGAGTGTAATCTTGAATGAAGAAATACGCAGGAAAAGCATAGGTGAATCATCAGGGAATGCTCTAAGTGCAGAAAGCAGGGGAAGACAAAGATAGAAGGTCGAGCAAGGGAAATCAAGGTCGAAGGTGGGAAGGAGATCCAAATCTAGAGGTGTCACCTATTGGTTTTGTGGAAAAAGAGGACACACAAAGAAAGAGTGTTGGTTGAGGGATAAAGAAAATCAACATGAAGGTAATGAAGAAGCAAAAGATGTAGGTATTGTGGCACATGACGCTCTCATACTTTCTTTGGATAGTCAGATAGAATCATGGGTTTTAGATTCTGGTTCTTCTTTTCATGCATCCCCAAACAGAGATTTGTTCCATGAGTATGTCCAGGGAGACTTTGGAGTGCTTTATTTAGGGGATGGTACGCCTTGTCAAATAGTTGGCAAAGGGAAAGTGTAGCTAAAATTGCAGATGGACAACACATGGGTGTTGAAGGAGGTTATGCATATCCCAATTTTGAAGTAGAGTTTGGTTTTTGTAGGAAGGTTGGGTGATGAGGGATGCACAGTAACCCTCACAACAGATTCTTGGAAGGTTACCAAGGGTGCACTTGTTTTAGCAAGAGGTAAGAAATTAGGTACTCTTTATCTATCTACTTGTATTACTGATTCTACTTCTGGTTTATCTACTTCAGCTGTAGATTCGAAGATGTGGCTTAATAGGCTTGGTCACATAAATAAGAAGGGAATGGACATTCTTGATTCAAAAGGTATGAGTTCAGATTCAGAAGGCATAGATAGAGTTCATAGTAGGAAAAGGAAATTTGGTGCTTTTGATAAGAACAGGGAAGCCTTGGTGTTTATGGAGGAGATGATGGACAGAGATCAGTCACAGGGGCTGAATAATTTTGAGCAGGGCAGTATGGACAAGGGTTTGATTCAAGATGAGCTCACGGATAAAGCATTCATCACTTACAAGAATACAAAGACACTGATGTCGGTCACTTGGAACCGACGTCGATCAAGTGGATACCGACATCGGTCATGTGCAAACCAGTAGGGTCTATAGAGTCGGGCAGAAGAAGTCTGACGTTGGTCAGACAGGAACCGATGTCGGTCAGGGAAACAACGTCGGTAGTCAGGGTCAGTGCAGGGAACTGACATCGATCAGATGCAGACTGGGAGATGGCCGAGATCGGTCACTAAAACGGATGTTGGGCGGACAACAAGCTGTCAAGGAGTCTCAAACGCCCATATGGAGGTCAGAAAGGGTAAGTGAACCTCATATTCATTGTTCACCTTCTTTATATTGATTATTGATGGTCAAGAACTAGGAAGACATGAAGAGGCAATGCAGGTAGAATCCAAAAATAGTGGGAGCTTGGCATGGATGAGGAGTGAGTCCTTGGAGAATAACCAAATAGGTATTTGTTGGTGGAGTTGTCAGCTGGAAGAAAGCACTGGATGAGGGATGGATTATCAAGTTAGAGAAGAGAGTGGATGGACACGTGAGACAGAAGGCTAGGGTATATGGTCTTAAGTAGGCTGCAGGACAATGGAGGTTTGACCATTGTATTTTTCTTTACCTAATTGGATAATATTAGCTACATTATCTTGTTACTGTATGTTGTTTCTTGTTGCAGGGTTTCATATACAGGGAGTTTCTGAGCTAAGGGTAAAGTTAGTTCAGAGGTATGTCATGAAGAATTTGGGAGCATCAAAATTCTTTTGGCATAAGTGACAGGTATAGCATCATAGGTTTTGTGGTGGTTGGTCTTCAAGAGTGATCTTGAAGAGGGATACAGAGCCAAGGGAACAAACTAGATAGTGTATAGGTACATGTACAGTTGCAACTATTTATCTCGAAGTGGGAGATTGTTAGGTTGTGGAGCTAAAAGCTTCAACTATTGCAGACATGGAGAGGTTGTTGAAGTTCCAAAAGTACCAGTGTCAGCAGTGTAACCGACGTCGATCACATACAGTGCAGAAGGCAACTGGCATCGGTAGGGAGTCAGCCGACATCGGTCAGCACCAAGCAGACAGGGACTGACGTCGGTCACCTGTGTGTTCTAGAATTGTTCATTGCATGAACAATTAGTTAGTTGAACGAAGTGTTTTCATTTTAAAGGGCTAATTATAGTCACGAGCTGCATGTCTAATTATTGTAATTAGAGGTCTCTTTTTGTATGCATGGGATCCTATTTAAAGACCCATGAGGCATATATTGTAATCAAGAAGGCAAGTAAAGCATTGAAGCAAGGAAGCAAGGTCAAGGAGATCTACAAGGTGTAAGGTTAAGGAGATCAGCTGAAGCATTCAAGGAGGGGATAACAACTCAGGTTGTTGAGTTGGTTGTGGTTGAGCAAGAGAGAGAGGGAAGAAGGTCTTGAGGTGTGACAAGCCTTTGAGGTGGAAGAAGAAGTGGCATCTTCTTTATTGTATTTTCTTCTAAGAGTATTTAATACAAGATTATGTATTGTCTCTCAAATTCTTTGTTGTTTCAAGTTTCTAGTTACTTAATCATTCTGGTATAATTCTGTGTTTAATTGCTTATAAGAAAAGTAATCAATTGTGCTTCCTTGGAGGGGTTCCTAATAGTTTTCGTTACGTAGAAGACCATCATTGCTTCCCCCCATGCCCATGGTGGAAGATCCACTGTGTCTAGAAATTTTGGGAAGATGGATGTCACTGTACAGAAGATTGATGTTGCTTCCCTTCATGTTCACGGTGGAAGCCCCTCTGTGTATGGATGTTTTATGAAGATGATCATTGTTACATAGAAGACCACCATTACTTCCCCTCACACTTAGGGTAAAATTTTGTCTGACGACACTAGGCAGAGAGCCATTGCTAAGTGGAATACCAATTCTACTTCCCTTCATATTCATAGAATAATCCCTTTTGTGTTGGGCGATTTTGGGTAGAAAACCATCACTTGATGGAAGAACAACACTACTCCCATTCATGTTTATGGCAATAGATCTCCTACTACCAATAGAGTCCTGGATGTCATGGAAATGGAAGCTATGATAGACCCTCAAAATAATATATCCTCTGCTAAGGTAGTATCTCACAAGACAACTCAAAAAGTAGATCCCATACCTCTCAAACCTGCATCTTCTGACCCTGTTATGATCTTTGATGTGGAGATTAGACAAGTAATCAAATCAAAATAATTCTTCTTGACCAAAGGTCTCATTTGTAGATTCATGGATTACTGGCCAAAACTTGAAGAGTTGCATGCCTGGATCTTAAAGCATTGACAACCCCACCTATCAGGTACTCTTGATACTTACCATTATGCAAAAAGTTTCTTTATTACTGTCTTGTACAATATTGAAGACAAGGAAGAGATTCAAAACAATTTCAGGAGTTTGAATCACCACCCCCTTGTCATCAAACCATGGTCCCCTATCTTTAACCCCCTCATGGAACCACTTAATAAAAAACCTATTTGGGTTCATCTACCTTGTCTTCCTCTCTAATTTTGGACTAAAACTAGTCTAAAGGTTATTGCTAATTCACTGGGTAATTACATGCGAATCCATCTTGATATTGATCATTTTCACCACACTACTTTTGCTAGAATTTTAGTGAATATTGATACCTCTAAGAACTTACTTGAAAAAATCATTCTACCAATTGGGGACCGCTCTTGGTCCCAACCCTTGGACTATGAATGCCTTTTATTTCATTGTCGTAGTTTTTTTAATACAAGCCACTTAACCAAAAAAATCATTTCCCTCAATAAAAAAGAAGGAATCCACTTGGTGGAAAGACTGCAACATTGACCTTCTGCATGTAGATGCTAAAGAAGATCTTGATGGTTTTGATAGTGAGTCACCCTTGGAAGATCTTGAACCCTCTACTCCAAATGAGGAACTTAAACATCTTCCTCAATCTAAATATTTTCTATTGAAAGACCTAATATCTTCAAGGAAAGCCACAAACATGGTAGTCCCCTCTGCACCATTCCCCTCCTTTGATAAATTCCTAGACTTAGAATTATCTAGGGTAGAAACTTTTGAGGACCCAGTAATGGAATCTCAACACTGTGATATTGTTGAAGATAAGGAAGGTTGGACAAAGGTGTAGAAAAAGAAAAAATGTTCTAAAGCAGTGTTATAGATTTCTTGTATGACCCTCCGCTCAGGGGTATCTATGTAGAAACTAATGGCTCGGAGGGCCTCAGAATATAACCATAGAAGATATTTGTTGAAGGTAAAAATAATGCAAAAGATTGTTGTTAATTAATTGAAGGTGGTTGTGTAGAACCACTTTTTGTTTTATTTTGTTTTTTATATTTGGCACGTTTTTTTTGCTTACCCTTTTACCACTGGTAGAGGAATTCTTTTTGTGCGTTAATAATTCATCTTTCTCTCCTTTGTATTAAGTTTTTAGGATCTTCAAAACCCATACTATTTACCATATCAAATAAAAAATGTTGAAACTGTTGGTGCTTTAAGTCCTCCTCCAAATTTTATGAATCCAACCTTAATTACCATATTATTACTGTAAAGGATGTCAAGAATACACATTGTAGTATAATTTTTGTCAACTACGAATCTAGGTGGTGGTTGAAACAAATCCTTCTGTGTAATTTTAACTTTTTCTATGTTCTAGGTAGTATTAATGCCCACAAAATCTTCATTTTCACCCTTATAATGTGGATGGGTGACATATTCGGGAACATCATTTTTTTTAAAGCTTTCATGGTAATTTGATTATTAAAAAAATATTATAGATGGTTTTGATGATATTCTCTTCTCTTCTGCTTTCTAATATATTACATTTTGTTTTTGTAAGTTTGAGGGTTATGGCACAGGTATGATAAAATAAATCCAAATTCCATAAATATATTAGACAACAAAGTGGTGGTAGAATATATCCAAATCCAACTACCTTATAAAATGGATTGGGTACAATATCTACAAATAGGGAAATTATTTATCACACTAACATGATTGATTATTTAATTTAAATGAAATATATCTACAAATAGGGAAATTCTTTATCACACTAACATGATTGATTATTTAATTTAAATGAAATATATGGCTAAAAACTAACCTATATTTTAAAATAACAATACCCATTACTCAGTGCCCTAAAAAGTGTTTATATATTATTATAGAAGAGTTGATATAATAAAATAATAATTTTCACATAAAAGAATTGACACATTAAAATAATAATTGAAATATAGAGAAGTTGAATCAAAAAAAGAATTTGACAGAAAACAATATAATGAGAAAAAATATTGTATATCATTTATTACAATAAAAAAAATATGCTTAAAATGTTTTACAAAGACTATTGTTATTTTGGCTCAATGGATAGATTTCAATAAAGTTTCTTAAATTCATTTATAACTCCTATCCAAATTTAATGCGACTCCTACCTTTATTTTCTTCTCATATAATTTTTACCTTGATGTCAATACAGAGTAAGATACTTGAATGGAATATTTGACATATATTCCAAATATGAGATTATTAACAATCAAAACTATGAAAGTAAAATTAGGTTATTTATCAACATAAGGTCTAGAACATAAGAAATTACATATTTTGGGTCTTTTATCATTATATATTTATTTTCAAAATTTAAATATTTAAAAAATCATATTTTTCATATAGTTCTAAATCTTTATTTGTGGGAGCATTATCTAAGTTTGGTGGAAGAGGTAGATTTATTATAGACATAAAAATTTAGGGGCAAGGGTACCTCCTTAAGTTATTAAGATGTTTGAGTCATTTTTAGTACGATAAAAAAAGGTATCTGCCTTTATTAATGTCTGCAATTTTATCATTTATCTTTATTTATGAATTTTTTGGCATAAAAATAATTGAATATTAAAAATCCATATGTTTTATTTTATCTACACAATGCACACAATCAAGTTCATAAGAAATATATTATTAAACAAGTCAAATAATAAATATTATTTAACTAAAACATTATTCCCCAAATGCATAAAATGTATCTATATAACAAAAAATCATACAAAAGTATTATAAACTCAAACTGCAACTAAAATTTAAAAACATTTAAATTTGAGAAATTAATTTATCTTAAAACAATAACTAAATATAAATAAGGTTAGTTTAAATTTATATATTAACATAATAGACAATATCCTAATTTGATCAGTGCATTTTAAATCATAAATATATACTTAAAGTTCATTGGACCAAAAAGCACAATGATGTTCTTACATCTTTTTTCAAAGAGGTTGGTTACCTTCCCATAAATTCCAACTAATGCCCAATGATAGGTAGCCTTTAATTCAGCTCAGTGTTCTATTTTTTATGTCCCTTGTAGGAAAAATCTAAGTCATCTTTGATTGAGATGAGTCTTGTTTTATGATGTATAATGTCGCGTTAGCATGCATAATATCAAGCTTATACCTCAATTTTCAACTCTTTCATCATGCTACTTGATACATCCCCATTATTTGATATATAACCCTCCACTACATTTATATAGTAGAATATAAAATAGTTTACATAGTTATCCACTCCCCTTTATCATTGAAAATGTTTAACCCTGTTTGGTATATTAGGTTGGTCCTAAAACATCCCACCTTACATTCTTTGATCTAGAAGGATTGAGTAGTAGTTAAAAGACTTGGTTAGAACCACTTCATCATATATTTACAAAAAATAATAGATATATTATTATGATTAATAATATTTTCCATACATCTAATAATATCGAAGGAATTATAGGCATCATATCAGATAATTACTTTTATATTTTATTGTAAAATTAGCTCTAAATTTCATTCCTTAAAAATTCACATATGCATCCAAAAGCACATCCCTCTAATTATACAATTAATAATAAAACTTATTTTTGTTTAATTCCCTTTCATAAATAATAAAATTATCCATATTTTCTAACACAAAAATCCTTCCGTATTGATCACCTCATCTTTCAACTTTTTCATGTTATTTCAGGATAATTCCATGGAATTAAAAGGATGGATTAAATGGGCATTAATACAACCTTTATTTAAGTCATCCTCTAATTCTTAAAAAAAATTGTAAGCAAGTGAACTATAAATTGAGATTGATAATATATGGTCTAAAATTTTCATAAAAAGGTCAAAAATGTGGAAACCTTTTCTCTAACAATAATTCTCTTTCTACTCTTCCTTGTTCATTAATGCTATTATGTTGTTTTTTATTCACAAGGTGTTTGGTATGATTATCACATTTTTTTAAAGATAGTTCCTATTTTCTAAGTTCAATAACAACTTCATTTTCAATATTTATAATCGCTTCAAAAAGTTCATCTTGGGCCTATTCAATTTGCACAAGTGAAATCCTCTCAATTTTTAACCCAAAAATGTCTTAATTTTTAAACCTAAAAAATTACCTCAATATGTAAATCATTGAACAATGGTAAGTATTGTTTGTCCATGTTTTGACCAGTTACCATATTTTCTAATTTCCTTTTAAAATTACACTAGAATCCTATATATTACTTGTGGGTCACAAATGTGTCTCAATTAGTTTATTTTTCATTCACAGGTAATTAAGGTAAGTTTTATAGCCATGATTTTCTTTTTCAGTGCACCATTACTCAGAGAAATGACCCTCACCAATTCATGGAAAGGCATTTCCCTGAAGGTGAAATGTGTATGGACCCAAATTTAACAAGATAGAATATTACATAGGTATTGGATGATGATGCAAGGATACCCATATATAAAACATTATTAGACCAAATATTCTCCTACATAGATGTATTTTTACCTCTTTTATATCCTTTCCTAAATGAAAATTTTTCATTTTCAAATTATGTTTCCTTCATACATTTAGTTTTCATGTGGCATCGACTTGAATTGGAGGAAGAGACCCTCAAGTTTGTAGCATAATACTATGTTTTTCATGTGTAACCAACCACTATTTAGTTGTATCTATATTCAATTTTAAATTATTTAATTTTCTTCTTTTATGTTTCCTCTTTTTGGTAAATTTATGGGTCTTATTAAACAAAAAACATAGAGTCAATAGCCTAAGAATCAATTGCCTTCATTATTAGATCAATCTCTTCTTCTCCAAATTTGAAAAACATTTTACTATAATTTAAAAATATTTAAATTTAAAAAATTAATATATCTTAAAATAATAAAAAAAATATAAATAAAGTTATTTTAAATTTATATATTAACATAATAAATAATATCCTAATTTGATCAGTGTGTTTTAAATCATAAATATATACTTAAAGTTCATTGGACCAAAAATCACAATGATGTTCTTGCATTCTTTTTTTAAAGAGGTTGGTTATCTTCCCATAAATTCCAACTAATACTTAATGATAATATGATTCATGCCACAATTCATGTGACACTTTGGGTGACAGTTCCACTCTAATTGATGATAGAACGTCTGGGAGCCATAACTTTTGCACCATAGCTCCAATTGACTTACCGTTTGAACCATTAGAAAGCTAAGAATTAGGAGAATGCCATGAGATGTCATGGATGTTTTATTGATGGGTTTTCACACCCAAAAACCCAATAGAAGTGCCCCAAATCTTAATTTTAGTAGTGCAACCTAAAAATAGTAAGTTTCTAGAAATAGTAATTCCTTGAATTCTATATTGTTTTAAAGCATGGAAGTTGAACCACTTAATCTCAATTGATATTGGTGACCTTCCACATCCTCCCCATACTTTTAAAATGAGTATAAATGAATATGTAACCCGAAATGGAAAATCAGACATCTCTTCCTAGAGATAAGCATATAGTTGTAATATAATCTTGAGTAATAATACATCTCTTCTCAGAGAATTCATTATTAATATTTTATATTTGTGTTTTTGAAATATTTATCAACCACAAATTTTGATTTTTGGATCAGTGGTATCAGAGTGGTTTGTCTTGATAGTGTATGATCCTAAGGATGAGGTTAGGCTACAAGAACCTTGGGTAGAAAATAATAGAGCTTCCAAACAATCCACCTATTCACTCTAAATAACTTAAAATGGTGGATGACACTAAGACATATGATCCTTTCAAGGAAATGGTGAATGAAGCCCTCCAATAGTAATAATCATAGATTCTACAACAATTTTCCCAAATTCTTCAACAACTCCCGATGGGAAATTATGGCTCCTCAGCTTCACTTCCTAGCTCCTCATCCATGGAACATCATTTTAGTGCCCCAACACCCTTCAAGGTTTAGGTGAATTTTGATATTCCTACATTTGAAGGAAAAATCAATGCTGATGTAGTAGAAAATTGGTTAGATCAATTATCTTCCTACTTCTCTGTAAATAAATTCACTGATGGAGAAAAGATCACTTTTGCTCTTTTGAAAGCATTATTCCCTTTGAAAAACTGGTGGGAAGTATACAAAAAGAGGTTTAGTATAGATGATATTGGCCTTGAGGTGGAACCTACATGGGATGATTTCATGGAAGTGGTGAAAGAATAATACTATCCCATTGGAGCATATGATGATCTGTACATACAGTGGCAACAACTTTGCCAAGGTAAGGACCAATCTGTGCAAGATTACACAGACATTTTTCATTCTTTGTCTGCTAGATTGTCCATCCAAGAAAGTGAGAAACATAAGACACTCAAATATTATGGTGGACTATAATGGTACATATGGGGGGAAATGGAACTCTTCAATTTGGAAACCTTTGGTGAGGCATACAAATTCATAGTGAAGATTGAGTAGAAGCATGGTAGAAAGAATACGAAGAGTTATCCCTCAAAATGGAAAAGTGACAAGGAAGGTCAAACATGAGGCTAAAATTGGAAGCAAAAGGAGTTTCAAGCTAAGAAACCCCAGAACAGAAAGGCTAGAAAATGGTGTGATTACCTCAAAACTGGAACTCACTCAAAATAAGAATGTTGATCCATCAAGTCACTACCTTTTGAGTCACAATACTTGACATCTACTACTATGTCTCTTACACAACCTACAATTGAAGAGGATGAAGAAGAAATTGTAGATGTTGAGCCTGAAACCATCAACACTTCATCACAGACCTGTGAGGAAAGGCCAGATGACAAGGAAATATTATTTCACTCCAAATTATGGGTAAAAGGTAAGCCTCTTCATTTCATTCTTGAAAGTGGAAGTTAAAATAAAATAATCTCTGCTAAAGTTATGAAAAGTCTAAATCTATCCATGAAGCCTCATCCAAAGCCATATAGTATTAGATGGTTGAGCCCAGGGAGAGACCTCTGTGTCACCCATCAGTGTCTTATTTCATATGCAATAAAACCTTTCCAAGATGAAGTCTTATGTGATATGGTCAATCTAGATGTTTGTGATGTACTCCTTGGCTAACCATTCATGTATGAGCGACATGGCATGTATGAATCATGAACCTAAAGAATCACCCTCACTTTTGGAACATGGTGCTATAGGGTACTAGAGGTACCACCTCCCACATCTATCTCCCTAATTAGTGCTAAGAAATGTAAGAGATTGGTGGAGAAGACAAAGCAATTTGTTTTCTTGCTGGTCAAACCATAGAAATCCAAGAAGGCTGATGTTGTAGTTCTAACTACACAATCAACACAACAACAAAAGTAGATAGGACAAATCACATGAGAATATGATGACTTATTCAAGTCACCCATAAGAGTTCTAATGCATTTCTAGGTAAAACATTCTATCAATTTGATCTCAGGATCACCTTTGCCTGGCATTCATGTGTATCATAGATCAGTTTTGGAGAATGATGAGATAAAAAGATAGATTCAAGAATTGATCCAAAAGGGTCACATCAAGCCAAGATCTTCACCTTGTGGTAGCCAAATTATCTGGGCACCAAAGAAAGATGGAATATGGAGGATTTGCATTGACTATCAAGCCCTAAATAAAATCACTATGAAGAATCACTACCCTCTCCCCAAGATTGATGACCTGCTGGACCAACTCTGTGCTGTGAAGTTCTTCACAAAAATTGATCTCAAATATAACTATCACCAAATTCCCATCAATCCCATCGATGTCTAGAAGACTACATTCAAATCTAAGGAGGGGCTCTTTAAATGGTTGGTTATGCCTTTTGGCTTAACTAACGCACCTGTAACCTTCATGAGGATGATGGATGACATCCTATGACCCTTCATCAAATCGTTTGTGGTTGTCTACCTAGATGATATACTCATCTACAATAAAACATGGGAGGAACATTTACAACATGTTTGTAAGGTGCTTCAAACTCTTTGGGAGTACAAGTTGTATGAAAATCTTGACAAATGCACATTTAAGATGACAAAAATTTAGTACCTCAGGTATGTTGTGAATGAGGAAGGGGTCCATGTTGATCCAAAAAAGATTTAGGTTATTTGAGAATGGCCCACACCAAAGACCTTCACAGAACTTCGTAGCTTCTTAGGTCTTGAAAATTTCTATCATAGGTTTTTTCTTGGATTTTCACATGTTGCTTGGTCACTAACCCAAGTGACTAAAGGAGGAGCTAAAGCTACATTTAAATGGGGTGAAATACAACAAAGCAAATTTGAGAATTTAAAGAATAGACTTTGCTCATCTCCTATTCTTGCCTTGTTATATTTACATCAACTTTTTGAGTTGATGATAGATGCATCTAAATATGCCATGGGAGATATCATCATGCAACATGGCCATCTTGTTGCATATCATAATGAAACTTTCACTGATACAGTCAAGAAATATCTAACATATGATAAGGAGCTCTATGCCATTGTGTAAGCCTGTAAACAATGGAAACACTACATCTTGGGGAAAGAGATGGTCATCCACACTGACCACAGACCATTGGAATTTATCCATACATAGAGTAAAATATGAAATGAGAGGCACCAAAAGTGGGACACATATCTTCAGCAATTCCATCTAATAATCAAACATAAAAAGTGGAGCTCAAATATAGCTATAGATTATCTAAGCTACCCACCAATTATTGTAATCACAACAGTTATTGACCTATGAAAACATGAGACTACCACTTAGGGTGCTCTGTATGAAGCAAATCCTACCTTTGCTGATACACATCAGGTGCTTCAAAAAGGTAAACATGTTTATGATTTCTATTTAAAAGATAATGTCCTCTATCATATGGGGTACATATGTGTTCCAGCTGTAGAGCAATAGAAGATGATATGGGAAGCACATTTCAATAAGAGAGCTAGACACTTTGGTATAGAAAAGACATTGGAAGTTATTTAAGAACACTTATATTGGCCCCATATGTGAAATGATGTGGAAAGATATCTCAAATATTACACCCCATGTGTAATATCCAAGCCAAAAAATAAGAAGCAAGGATTGTACATGCCATTTCTAGAACCAACCAGGCTTTGGGATTTTGTCTCAATAAATTTTCTCTCAAGTTTGCCCACTTCAAAACATGGTAAGGACTGTATTTTGTGGTAGTTGATCATTTTTTTAAAATGGCTATCATGATTACTTATAAGAAAAATATATCTACTGAAGAAATTGCTCGACTATATTTTAGTCATGTATGGCTCCATTTTGGTCTCCCCAAGTATATTGTCTCAAATCGAGATAACAAGTTCCCAAGCATCTTCTAGTCTACTCTATGGTAGATGATGGATACCAAGCTAATCAAATCCACAGCCTTCCATCCACAGACTAATGGTCAGACAGAGGTGCTAAACTACTTGATTGTTCACATGATTCAGATGTATCACTCCAAACATCTATACACATGAGATGAGGAGATTATTTTCATACAACATGGATATAATTGGGCCCTGCACAACTCAACCAAGCATAGTCCATTCCAAGTATGCTTTGGGTTCCAACCCATGGCACCAATTGATATAGCCATTCCATTATCTACCATGGAATACACACCTCATGGAAGATTTGAGGCAGAAAAATCAACAAAATTTATTGAACAAATGCAACACATCCAATAGCAAGTTCATGACATCTTGGAGAAGATGAATCAGAAGTATAAGCAACACCATGACAAACATAAGATTGAACACCATTTTGATTTGGGTGACAAGGTTTAGTTGTGGCTTTAGAAGGACTGACATGTAGGCCCAAACAAAAAAATTTAGCCTTTGTGATATGGCCCCTACACCATCACCAAAAAAGTTGGAGAAAATGCTTTTGAGTTGAACCTACTAGCCTACCTTAGTCTGCATCCAATATTCAATGTGGAGCTCCTTAAACCATATCATCCACCTCTATTGGATACTTTAGTCATATCAGAATAGCTAGACATTGATGAGATTGATCCAAATAATTTTGCTCTAGTGGAGGAGGATCAAATTGTAGACACTTGGATGAAGACAATAAGAGGATGCTCTATTCTGCTTTATCGAGTGGTCAAAAGGGGCCAGCTTAGCCACCAAGGTGACTGGATCACAGAGAATCAAATCAAGACACAACTACCACACCTGATGAGGAAAAGTGATGCAATGGGAACCATTACTTTTCAAGGAGGGAGGAATGATTCAGGTAGTAATTCAGGTGACAATTCAGGTGATAGTTCCACCCTAATTGATGACAAAACTTTTGGGAGCCATAACTTTTGCACCATAGCTCCAATTGACTTACCGTTTGAACCATTGGAAATCTAAGAATGAGGAAAACTTCATGAGATGGCATGAATATCTTCTCAATGAAGTTTTACCCCTAAAACCCCAATGGAATTTCCCCAAATTTCAATTTTAGTAATGTAATCTAAAAATAGTAAGTTTCTAAAAATAGTAATTCCTTGAATTCTATATTGTTTTAAAGCGTGGAAGTTGAACCACTTAATATCCCTTGAGATTGGTGACCTTCCACATCCTCCCCCTAATTTAAAAATGGGTATAAATGAAGATGTAACTTGAAATGGAAAATTAGACATCTCTTCCTAGAGATAAGCATATAGTTGTATTGCGATCTTGAGTAATAATACATCTCTTCTCAGAGAATTCATTGTTACTATGTTATTTCTATGTTATTAAAATATTTATCAACTAGAACTTCTGATTTTCGGATCACAGTAAGCCTTTAATTTAGTTCAGTGTTCTATTTTTATGTCACTTGTATGAAAAATCTGAGTCATCTTTGATTAAGATGAGTCTCATTTTATGAGGTATAATGTTGCTTTATCATGCATAATCTCAAGATTATACCTCATTTTTTTGAACTCTTTAATATTTCCACTTGATACATCTCCATTATTTGATATATGACCCTCCTCTACATTTATATAGTAGAATATAAAATAATTTACATAGTAATCCACTCCTCTTTATCATTGAAAATGTCTAACCCTATTTGGTAGATTAGGTTGGTCCTAAAACCTCCCACATTACATTCCTATATCTAGAAGGATTGAATAGTAGTTAAATGACTTGGTTAGAACCATCTCATCATATATACACAAAAAATAATGGATATATTATTATTATTAATAACATTTTATATACATCTTATAATATTGAAGGAATTCTAAGCATCATATTGGATAATTTTTTTATATTTTATTGTGAAATTAAATCTAGATTTCATTCTTTAAAAATTCACATATGCATCCAAAAGTACATCCATCTACTTATACAATTAATAATAAAACTTTTTTTTTTAATTCCCTTTCATAAACAATAAAATTATCCATATTTTCTAACACAAAAATGCTTCCGTATTGATCACCTCATCTTTCAACTTTTCCATGATGTTTAAGGATAATTCTATGGAATCAAAAGGATAGATTAAATGGGCATAAATAAAACCTTTATTTAGGTCATCCTCTAATTCTACATAAAATTTTGCTAGAAAATGAACTATAAATTGAGATTGATAATATATTGTTTAAAATTTTCATAAAAAAGTCACAAATGTGTAAACCTTTTCTCTAACAATAATTATTCTTCTTCCCTTTCTTGTTACTTAATGCTATTAGGTTGTTTTTTATTCACTTGGTGTTTGGTATGATTATCACCTTTTTTTTATGTTCCTATTTTCTTAGTTCAATAACAATTTCATTTTCAATATTTGCAATTGCATCAAAAAATCATCGTGGGCCTATTCAATTTGCACAAGTAAAATCCCCTCAATTTTTTACCCAAAAAATGTCTTAATTTTTAAACTTAAAAAATTACCTTGATATGTAAATCATTGAATAATGGTATGTATTTTTTGTCCATGTTTTGATCAGTTACCATATTTTTCAATTTTATTCTAAAATTGCACTAGAATCCCATATTTTACTTGTGGGTCAAAAATATGTCTCAATTAGTTTATTTTTGATGTATAGGTAATTAAGGTAAGTTTAATAGTCATGATTTTCTTTTTTAGTGCACCATTACTCAGACAAAAGACCCTCACCAATTCATAGAAAGGCATTTTCTTCAAGGGGAAATATGTATGGACCCAAATTTGACAAGATGGAATATTGCATAAGTATTTGATGATGATGCAAGGATACCCATAAATAAAACATGTTTAGACTAAATATTATCCTACATAGATGTATTTTTACCTCTTTTATATCCTTTCCTAAATGCAAAATTTTCATTTTCGAATTATGTTTTCTTCATATTTTTAGTTTTCATGGTCATCGACTTGAATTGGAGGAAGAGACCCTCAAGTTTGTAGCATAATACTATATTTTTCATGTGTAACCAAAATATATTCAATTGTATCTATCCTTGATTTGAAATTATGTATTTGTCTTATTTTATGTTTCCTCTTGTTGGTAAATTTATGGGTCTTATTGAACAAAAAAATAGAGTTAGTAGCCTAAGAATCAATTGACTTCATTATTAGATCAATCTCTTCTCTAAATTTTCTCTTCTTTGGTCAGGTTGGGGGACTCAATTTAATTTCTTGTAAATTTTTATTTATTTGATTATATTATTATTTTAATTATATTATTTACATACATAAAAATATGAAAAATAATTCATATTTTATACTTCATAGATTGAAAAGTATTTAGTATTTTATAATTATAATCACATATAATAGATCTAAAAGCACAATAGTTTGCATGTTGAATTGGATATCCAAAATTATATTTAATTTACAGTAATTAACCTCTTTCAATTTTATATTTTATCATACACATATTCACATATAACACAAGCAAACAACCTTAACATCAACTTGTATAAAAAAAACCAAGAAACCTCAAAAACAAGAATTATATTTATAATCTTTTCCCCTTATTTCATGTTAGTAAAAAAACATATAATAAATCAAAATCAATTTTTTTTTTTTTTTTAATAATAGGTTAATTTTCATATACAATAAAAAAAAAACATTTAATCTTGCATTCAAAAATTGTATTTTAGAAATCATAAATTTCATTGCATACACACAAAATCTAAACTATAGGATTGGATTGCATTTGCATATCTAAGTCTTCAAATACTTATTAATATTTCATTAAACTTATATTTCATTGAATCCATACCAAAACAAAAATTTAAATATTCATTTCTAATAAGTGTATATAAATTTATGATTTTATAAAATATCAATAAATAAATAGAAATCAGAAATTGCATAGTTTAGTTTTAATTTCTATTTCATTATTAACTGCATGCACAACATTAAGAAAAAGAGAAAAATAAATAAATAAACAAGCATATATTTTTTAAAATTAAATATAATTATCCATACACATGAAAATATAAAAACAAACAAATAAAATAATGCTTTATAAACCTCACGTAAATGTTTCCTCACTCTTTAATGACATTGTATAAAAGAACTCATTTAAACAGAGCAACCACATTTCCAAAAGTACCAAAGATTGTAATAACAAAAACATTAAAATTAGTATAGAATTTGAGCTTAAGATACATGTATTCATCTCTATTCTCATACATAACTTAATCATTAGTTAGTTAAATACTCTTGACAAGTAAATCTGATTGATTGAATCCCAACTCAAAATATAAATTACCTACTAGCCCACCAATTCCATAACTTATAGATTTTATTCTCTCCCTTTGATCCTTGGTCCTAGCCTCAAAAAAATTAAATTTATTTATAATTGACATTGTCTAGGAAATCCCAACCTGATAAAGCAACAAAATACCTTTTGTCATCCAACCCAATTCAACCCATTCATGGAACTAAGCATAGGCCAAGAGCTTCTTTACCTTGTCCTCCTTAATTATAGATATTATTTGGATACCATCACATCTCAAATTTTCATCCTTAAAGATCATTTTTATTTAGTTGAGATATTATGGTATAGACACAAACATCCACTACCACTTTTTTCTCAAAACCCTATGTGAAAAACTCATCCAAACCAACCACATCTTCTTGATCAACTCATTTAGAAAAACCAACCAAAAATGCCAAAATCATAGACTTCCCATCAAATAATATATTCAATGGATGTATTAGATAGATATTAGGAAGTCAAGTTGATAAAGGTTAGCATTCCACGTTTCATATGTGTAGATATGGTGAACCTAGCATGGAATTATTATGTTTTTATGTTTCCACCTTTTATTTCTTTTCTCCATATTCTCTCCTCTTCCATTTATTTTTTGGGTGCTCATACACCCATAGAATATGTATAGACATGAGTTTGATAGGACTTTTGACCTTGCGTAGTATAAAATAAGTTTTCAAAATCTATGTGAACATTATTTATTTATATAGAATAACTCATCCAATCAAAGCATGGACATCCAATCTTCATTTTATAACTCTCCTTATTGAAAACCAAGTCTCATGTGGTGAGTGAGGAATTAAAGGACCATTCAAAATACACTAGAAATTATGATAACTCCAACAGCATGAATCTTAATATTAGAGGTGGTATATACCTTCAATATTTGAGTGGACCTTAGATCTATCTAAAAATCCCAAAAATCAAATGTATGGTGAGGTTTGATCAGTATAGTGAAAGGACTTGTATTTTAGAATATGGGATAAGTAAATTTCAACTAGCTACACCTCCTTCAAAAAATAATAAAATCACTTTCACCCAACCCAAGTAGAATATGATGACTCCTCTAAAATCATTTAACACAAACTAGTTCATCAGGACCTACCAATCCTTCTCTTCAAAGCCTCTTACAAGAGAAGCTCCCAACCCAGTAACAATACTACAACAAATGAACTCATATCCACCTTGGTGGGCCACATTAGATATTTGGAAAGAAAATAGTCCTCTCTAATATGGTCCTTTCAATAAAAGGATAACCTTCAACCTCAATAATCAATGTCATTCCTTTTTTATTTCCATTAAGTACCAATTGCCATTATACTGACCCACTACAATTCCCAATAAATATACACCAAATAAAAAATATGGATATATCCTTATCTTTGAATTCACAAATCATGTGGCATATAACATGCCCATATATCACCAACCTCCCATCGATGTTCCCATTGTTGGTTACTTCTCTTATCATGTATTAAACAATATGGCAGCCAAGACACCACCACCCATGACTCCAATTATATGCTAGCCAACATACCACCCACATATGCACCACCATTGAAAGTGTTGGTCAAAATAACCTCTTCAAACTCTCTACCATTGTATTATCACATGTTTTTTAAATCCACTCAGTTGGATAACTATTTTATGGCATTATATTCTTTAGCTACTTAAGCAACACATTTTTCCCCTTGTGTATTTGTACTCACTTATTATACAAATTATCTTCCTCACACTTAATCTAACATGTCACTAGTGAATTTATAAAATATGGGGACTCATGATAAAAACCTAAAGGAACATCTTGATCAAAACATACAAGGGGTTCTACTTCCACGTACCTTTCTTGAACTCCTTAAATATAAAATAAATGTATATCCAAATGTACTTGTTAAGGAATTTGATATATCCCTTAGAAATATTCTACCTTAGGAATAGTGTCAAATATATTTCCAAATAATCTTAAATAATTTAATTCAAATAGAATTACCTCATACCCAAGGCTTTCATAATTCCTTCAACCAACTCATGGCTAGATTTATGAAATTATTTAACATGAAAAATTTTCTTCAAAGTGGCATATAGGATTTATTACACATTAAAAAATAACCTAATGAGTTATCTTGTAAATTTATCACAAGGTGGAAAAAAATATTCCACCCCTCTTTTAGTGATCCTCACATGGACTAAAGAGTGTTATTTGATCTTTTATTACACTCGCTTAACAAAGAAACAAAGGAAGATTTCTAAAAAAATACTTATAGGTATTATAAAGAATTAATATAGATCACACTCAAAATATATCAAGTGGACATAAACAATGGCTATAGGACATATGGGTTGAATGGGATAATTTTCACCCCAAACCAAAATAGTGGGTCTTGACAAAGAAAACCAATCAAATATTTTCAAATGAAACAACAATGCTCCCATAAATGATGTAATAGACCAATTTGAGAAGAATTTTTTTATAAACAACAACTAGATAAAGTCATTAATAAAAAAAAAGGGTGCAAGAAATTCTAACCCTCCACCTACGGTACATGCAATGGATTTTAATTATCCACCACCTCATGATAAATAATATCAAATTAATTTCAATACCAATATTTTGACCAAAATAAAAATCATTGACTCAAAAACCAACCTTTGTATCAAGTCATAAATTAGTATAGGTTTGTTCAAAATAGAGAAAACCCAAGGTTAAGGTATTATTATCATAACGTATATGGATGTTTACATAGTATCATTGTTCATGACACTCAAGCATGGACATATTACTAAATTTTCATCCAACGAGCCACTGAGTACCAACATAAATTATTTTTGGACATATTCTTTGGATATGCAAATGTGAATCCTCAACCTTATCTAACAAAATATGTGGCACTCAAAACATGAACTTGTGGATTTTTTTAAAAATGTTTCCTAATAATCAATAATGTAATATTCAAAATAAACCAAAAGATAACCCTGTAGACCATCGCTTTCTATCTATAACTCATGATGTTGAAGTCTCAAAAAATTTACCAAATAATCCTAACATCAGTCCCCAACTAGGACCATAAGGAAAGACTAGGATGATGTGTTATTGAGTTATAAACAAATAAGGATACAAAAATAATAACGCATACAATGAATTACCTACCATAGACTCCCCATCCTATAGAATTCTTGGAGATTAAAATTTAAATCAACCCCAAATCCATAAGGAACTATGACATTATTTCTCACAAATTGAAGACATTTTGTTACATTTCCCTCATGGACCTCCTCTATAATTCTCAGGTACATCACCTAACATTACTTGATTCTTTAAGTATTAGACACTTGGCTAAAATCACACCTCCTCCACAAGCCCAAATAACCCATATATATTTATAAATGTATCCCCTTGGGAATGATTAAAGGGAAATTATCTATTTATTTAACCTTAGGTGCCTACCTCAAGATACCAAGATGGATATGAGAGGAGATATGGCATTATACATACAGGTTTTGATTTACAATAACTATGTCAAGATATAGATGGTAGATGTTGGGGTTGCTACCATATAGTGCCTTTATCATTTCTCTAAAATCTTGGCCATGGAGAAAAAAACTACTTTACAAATAGAAACACCTATTTAGCTATGATATCATTAAGTCTATTTCAATTGGGAAAATTTTGATACCAATAAGTTTGGGTCTAAAAAATATGCTCATTTAATTTTACATCATGGGCAAGGAAATTGCCAACATAATCTTAGAGAGGCATTGGATTCATAGGATAAGGACATCCCTTCTAGTCTCTTCTAATATATGATATTATTGTAGTTAGGAAAGGTCTTTGTTTCCCAAGGATATT
>JARHVA010006995.1:142500-212500 GCA_037957365.1 Torreya grandis
CATAAATTTATAAAAATCAAAGATTTTCCTAGTTACTACATTGCAAAACCCCCAAAGCATGGAGTTTTAAACTTAACTAACCTTAGCACACTTTTCCAACAAAAATCAAGACTTAGAGTTTTGGCATAAAATTCAAGAGAACTTACACATGCATCCACCCTAATTACTATTGTTGGTACTCTCTTTGTACTATTCTCTCACTCTTAATTTTAACTATACTCACACAATTCTATAACATAAATTGTTAACCTTAAATTTGGAAAGATAGTAATAAACACATGACTTCCAAACATGGAAGGTTTTTCAATTTACAATTCACATTTTAGCCATTTTATTTTAAAAAGTTTTCCATTATTAGAAAAAAAAATCTTTAAAATTTTATTTCTTATATGTTTTGATGAATTCTCAAATTTTTAAAATATGAAATAACTTCCAATAGCACAAACATATAAATGTATAATTTTTTATTTCTTGTATTTTTATTGATAAACATATTGTTTTCACATTTTAATATTGTATGTTGACATCTCCTCACATGACATTGAGATCATTCCTTTGACACAATATTTTTGGTATTATTTTCATCACCACACAAAGGTAAGTAATGTGTGTTTATGTTTTGATTAGTTATCATATGTTTTACTTGTGTCATAATATTAAAATTGATTCCCATCTTTTGCTTGTAGGTCATAGAGTCTCAACTAGCTATATTATGCCAAACATGTAAGTAAGGTAATCTTACTAACCTTAATTTTATGTTTTAGTCATCATAAGACGTCTCCTTGAGGGATAAATATGTACATGCCCAAATTATATATAATGCAATATTTTAGGGGTACATGATAATAACACAAGGACCTCCATAAATATATTTTTTAAAAGTAGTCTTATTCTTATTAAATGTCCTTTTGGATCTTTTCTAGCCTTGGCTAAATGTCTAATTTACATTTTATAATTTTTTTCCTATATATTTTAAGTTTTTGTGTGGCACATTGAAACCATTGTAGTGGTTATAAAACCACTATGATAACTTATGAAACCACTTTGAAGGTTATCAACACCACCATGATGGTTCCAAAACTCCCCCAATGGTTTATTTGATTATTTTGGCAATTTTCCACCACTATGTGCATAATGCATTGGTTTTATCACCACTTCATGTATTTTAAAACTCACTCATGATAAATAAATTTTGACATGTTTTAGCTATTTTTTTAATTCTATTGAACTTTCCTTCCTAATCTTCCACTTCACTCCCTATCATGTTTAAGCCAATTTTAATTACCTTTAAAATAACTCCAATAAGTTATTAGTAAAGATTTAGTTAAATCCCACATACAACCTCTTATCTTCCCTTACAAATAACTCATATTTCATTGATATATATTTAAAAATTGTACTAAGATTTGAGCAAAAAGGGTTTAGAGTGATATAGTTTACCTTATATAGATTTTGAATAACTCATCCCATGTTCCATAGTAATCTTTTGGTCATCCACATGAATTGGATAAGAAACCCACAAATTTTCAACACAATTCTCAATTTTTCATGAGTAAATAAACACTATTAAGTTATCTCCTTATTCGAATTGAAATCTTGTCTTCCTCTTATATTGTGCTTACTTTTATTGCAGAATTCTTGGGTATTTTTTAGAAGCAAATCTGGAGTTAACATCCTAAAGATCATCTGATTTCAATATTAGATCAATCTATTTTTATCTAACTATATATTTTCTTGTTATTAATTAATTTATTATAATATATTATTTTTTTAATAATATTTTTATTCATACATAAAACTAATATATAAAAATAACAAATAGAATTCATCTTTCATACTTTCCATTTTAAAATTTTCATATTTTATAGTTGAATTCATATACAGTAGATATAAAAGAAAAAAAAAATCATGTTAAACTTAGAATAGGATATTAAAACTTATATTTAATTTATAACCATCAACCTCTTTTAGTTTTATCTTCCATCATACACATATTCCCATACAACATAAATAAATAACTTTCACATCCACTTGCATATAAAAACTTAGAAAACCCAAAAGGAAGAATTGTATTAAGAATATTTTTATTTATTTTCATGTTAGTAAAGCAAGGATCATAATAACTCATACTAGGTCAATTTTCATATATGTATAAACAATATTACTTTTAGTCTTGCATTTAAAATTTTCATTTAGAATTTGCAAATTTCATTACATGCAAAAAATTATGAATTGTAGGCTTAGCTTCCATTTCAATAAATGAAGTTTTAAAATGCTCATTCATATTTCAATGAACTCATACCAAAATATAATTTGAATCATTAATTTCTAGAAAGCATAGTTAAATTTATGCATTTTCAAAAATGAATAAATAAACAATTACATACAAATTATTAAAAGAAATAAAAAATAATATTAATATTTACTTTCATTTTTATTAATATAATAGTTTATTTTTATCATTTTAAAAGACATTGTATAACACAAACAAGAAAATTAAACATTACCAAATAAAACATTTGATTTCAAAATGCAAAAGCATTTACTTTTGTCAATAAAATAAAATCACCCATACACATCAAAACATTATACTGAAAAAATAAAATAAAACACTATCTAAACCTCAAAAAATTATTTACTGTCTATTGGATGATGCTTTCTGAACTAGCTTATTTTTATAGAGTAAGAACATTTCCATGAGTACTAGCCCATATACTAGAAATAAAAAACTTAAAGTGACAAATGATCTAAGATCAAGCTGCAATAATTTCACTCTACTCTCTTACCTAACTTAATCATTAATTATTTAAATGGTTTTTATGAGAAATCTAGATTTATCAAATCCCAACTAGCAAGATAAATTCACCTTTTATCCCACCAAGCCCATGAATTAAAAATTTGATTCTTTCCTATTTATCCTCAGGTCTAATATTAAAATTTTATTCACTTCATGGATGCAATTTTTTGATGAAGCCCAACCTGACATAGCTAACTAGATACCAAGAGTCATCCAACCCTAGTTTGACCAATACCCAAAACTAACACATAACAATAACTTCTCTAATATATCCTCCTCAATTTGAGATATTCTTGGGACACCCTCACACCTCAAATTTTAACCTTTAACAATAATTTTTATGTATCTAAATTATTATGGTTTAAATATAAACATCCACTACCACTTGCTACTCAAAACCTCATAAAGGCCAAACATCCAAATATACCATTTCATATTTTTCAACTCATTAAACCAAATAATATAGACTAACTAAACCTATATATCATCCACCAAATCATATATTCATTGGGTATCTAATCCATACCTCTAGAATTCAAGTCCATGAAGTTTAGCATATTTATTTCCACATGTATAGGACCTACAACTAGATAACTTAGACCTAATCTAAAAAAAATTAAAATTATAAGGCCTCAAAGGAAAAATTGGGTGAAATAAAATTAAAATTATGGGAATAAATACTTGATAGGTATTTGGGAGACCACTAAACACCTACCCACCAAGCCTATGAGTTTAAATTTGAAAACTGATAGGAATCGACGCTCGTGTCTGAAATCATAAGGAAAATATATGGATTATAAAGAATAAGGGTGAACTTGATAGTTATAAGGCATGTAGCCTTGAATTTCTATAAATGCACTTAAAGAAACTCCATTGTTGTAGAGTAATCATATATATATATATATATATATATATATATATATATATATATATATATACATATATATATACATATATATATATACATATATATATATACATATATATATATATACATATATATATATATACATATATATATATATACATATATATATATATACATACATATATATATATACATACATATATATATATACATACATATATATATATATATACATATATATATATATATATATACATATATATATATATATACATATATATATATATATACATATATATATATATATACATATATATATATATATATATATATATATATATATATATATATATATAAATATGAGCCTATATGTTAGGATCTAAATATAAATGTATGTAATAGTCATTCCAACTCTAATATAAATTCATGTTATACATTATATCTAAAAAAATTATGGTTGTGTCTTATTGTGGTTGTGTGGTCTAATGTAATTATTCATTACAATCCCTAACCATGAATACATCAATTTAGTATTAGATTGAAGGTTTCACACCTTTGAGTATAAGGTTTGACTAGTTAACTTACATAATATTATGACTGGAGAGATCATAGAAATATGATTCTTTCTATAGATAAACTGAGAATATGTCTCATATAAGAGTTGGAGGAGGCACTATTGTAACCAATGTGTTTATAATATTATATAATTTATGGATGTGTTATATGCAGTGAACACATGAATATATTATATGGAGGAGGATATACAATGTGGTTGCACACCAAGATATGATTCAAGTAGTGTTGAGGAAGAATAAGACACAAAAGGTGGGAGAAGAGAGGATGAAGAAGAAAAAATAGAATTGGGTGTTGGAGACAAAAGGATGTTGAATTAAATTTTAGATGTGAAGGTGGATATGTCATGTTTCTGGAGATGTTTGAATCTAGAAGATATAATTGACTAGCTCACAAGTATGGAAGAGTACATTGAATTAAATTAGATAAAAAAAATCAGCAGCACGTGAAGGTGGCACAAATAAATTTGAAGGGTGTCCTATAAAATTGGTCAAAAGAAAAAAAAATAAAAATGAAGAACAAGAAAAGATAAGATGACTAGATGGGACATAATGGTTTAAATTTTCAAGGTAAAATTATTACATTAAAATTATTAAATGGATTATTTCAATAAGTTGTAAAACTAGAAAGAAAAAGACCTAAATGTCAAGTATTATACCAAATATTTATACAAGATCACCTTGAGATTTAGTCATATTTAGGTTAACTAGGATAAAGTTACAAGATACCTAAAAGGGTTGAGAATTTGGATCCAAGTCGAACTAACCCTGACATAGAAAAAAAAGCTGGAAGAATTTTATCAGTTTACATGGAAGGTAGAATAAATTTTTTCATGTATAAAATAGAATGTAATTCTATAAAAATTAATTTTCACATTTATAGGAGGTAGAGGTAGTTTTTGAAGGATACAACCAATATAATGGGAGAGTAGTATTTAAATTATCCCTCTGCATGTGTAAGTGATAAAATATGTGTGTGAAAAACTAAGGGAATATGTAAGAAGATTCATCTTACCTAAATAGGGGATGAGGAATAATTGTTCAAAGAAGTGTAAAATGATTACTAGGATCCTATAATAGATGTGGATAATTCAGACATGGAGTGTATGAGTGTCTATAAACTCAAAGTGAAAGGGGTAGTAGAAGGTTATAAATGGGTGTGCATATTGTGTATGAAAATGAAGAATTAATTAGGTCAACAAGATTTAATAGAGAGTGGGAGCATAGATAATCCATGGTGATGAAGAAAAAAATTTAAAATATGCCAAATAAGGATAATGAAACTGACACAAAGGAAGACATTTTTTGTAATGGTATAAAGTTTGGGAGGAAAATATTTTAATGTGATCATGGATAGAAGTAACAAAATAAAATTACTTTTATACAAAGTGGTGAAAATTTAGGATTTTAATACATTAGGTCTCTCAAATACATATAAAGTGTCATCGATATTAAATATCAATCAAATTTTGATGAAATAACAATGCATTATGAAGTTTCATATAGGCAATTACTAGGACAAGGCTTGTGTTATATGAAATTGATGGATGTGTGTAATTTTATCTTAGGAAGGCCTTTCTAAAATTATATAAATTTTTTACATGATGGAATAGGAAACACCTATCACCTAGAGTAGGATAGAAATATGTAAACACTAATCCTATTAAAAGACCAAGGAGAGGAAGGGCACGATAGTACTTTTGCACATGTGTTGGAGGTATAAATAAAGTAGTTCCTAAGAAAAATGGAAATGGAGAATGTATGTTTTGGCCTTATACCTAAGATAGTAAAATAAATGCATGAGTAAATGAATAAATATAGGAATAAATTTTATGTGAATTAAATTCACTATTGGATGAATTTATAGACATTGTATTGAGTGATATTCAAAAAGGATTCTTGTCAATGCAAAGTATCGACCATGACATGGATCTGATTCTTGGAGAAAATTATCGAAACAAGGTCATGTGGTGTATGATGTCTCAATATACTAAATAATTTTAGAGGTAATAACATGAGTTTTTAGAAATTGGACTTATTATAAAAAGTTTGATTCCATGTACAATACCAATAATATTTTGGAAAATAAAGATGGAGAGTGGCACAGGTGTGTAGAATTTAGTGCCATCAATAAGATCATTATAAATTAAAATTTTGAATTTTCATTCATGGATGACTTGATGTATTTTTTGAGAAATGCAAACTATTTTTTCAATATTGATCTAAATATTAGGTATCACCAAATCAATGTTAGCAAAGGGAGTGAGAGTAAAGTATCCTTCAAGACTAAGGAAGGTTTGTATCAATAGTTAGTGATGCCATTCAGGTTGATGAAATAACTAGGTATATTTATGAGACTGATGAATGAGGTGTTTAATCCATTTATTTACAAATATGTCATCATATATTTGGATGATTTTATAGTATTTAACATAATGATGGAAGAATGCCTAGTACATCTCTGGAATGTGTTCTAAAGGTTTCACAAATAGAGGTTGCTAATAAATGTGAAGAAATGAAGCTTTACAAATAAGGAACTTATTTTATTAGGTTTTTTATATCCCATGAAGGTATAAATATGAATCTATAGAAAATATGCATAATAGTGGAGTGTCTATCAATAAATATCACTTTAATGGCATGATTTTTTCATGGACTCATAATATTTCATAAGAATCTTATCAAAAACTTTATAGAAATGTGTGCACCAATCATGAGCTATTGTGAGGAGATAGTAAGTTTTTTTTGGATATTGGAAGCCAATTGAAGCTTTAAATAATTGAATAATAAGTGAGTAAATAATATATTCTAGAAACATCATAGTTCAATAAACTATTTTAGGTCAAATGTGATGGGAATTAGGCATCCTTGAGAGTCATGTTAAGCCAAAAATAAAATATTATCACATACTTCAATGATAAATTGAATGATGACAAGGAAAAACATTTTATCCATGACCAATAATTATATAACATTGTACTGATATTCAAGAAAAGGAGGAAATATTTATTTACAAAATAGTTTCTACTATACACTGAACATCAATCACTATATTTTAATAATGTCTAAGGGAAGCTAAGCCAATGACACATGAAGTGGGGTGAGTTCTTGTAGAGATAAAAGTTTGTGTTGGGTTTATGTCTTTACACTATTTAAAAGTGACCACAATATGAATCCATATTTTTCTTAAAGATCTATTTTTTTTTTACTATAACACTATTTTGTATAAATTCTTCATAAATCCTCATTCTATAAATTATACATTTACCCTTATAGTATAACTCTCCCACTCCTTTAGAAGCTGACATTCTCAAATTATCAAAATTAATATTAAGGGTTTGGATTTTTAATTATCTTACCTTAGTGTATCCTTGATATTAATTTTATAAGATATTACATGCCTCATGGGAATTTTTGAATATTATAAGTCTTGGATAAATGCTTGGGTTTATGGCACTCTGAAGATAGAATAAAACTTGTGCATCTCCTTTTTCTTCATCTTTTTTTGTTCTTTCCTAATATTATTCAAAGGCATCCTAATATTGAGGTTTTGGGTACCTATGGAGAATAGTATCCAAAAATCATTAATTCTATTAAATAATTAAGTTCAATTTAATTTTTAAATACTCAAATTTGTCACCTTTGAAAACAAGGATATTCATGGAAGTATAATTCATTAAATCCATTACTTATTTTGATAATGGCATGAAAATTATTATGTACCTTGATTGAACATGGATTTGATAAAAAAATTAATGTTTTGAATGTATGGAATGAGTTAAAATAATCTCTTAATTAATCTAAAATTGAAGATATGTATCACCCAATTTATCTCATAATCACTAGCTATAAAAATATTTGTGTTAGAAGTGAGATTTCTGATTAAAACTTATACCACATAACTTCAAAACTAAAAATATATGTTTGATCATCTTCCTTTTTTAATAACTATATCAAAAAATTACAAGTACAAATATACAACATTAATTTTCAAAATAAATTATTGTGCTACACTTGTGCAAAATTATTTATTAATAAATTAAGGATACAACAACCCTATTACTAAATCAAAGACTAAATCAAAAAAGGTTAAATTATTTTGAAGATGAGCTCAACATGCAAGAAGCCTTACTCAACAAGCTACCAAATCACGTAACCTACATAGCTATGATATCAAAAATTACATATAAAATAGGAATTAAATAAAATAAAATTTAATTTAACTTAAATAACACTAAATTTCATACCACTTATTTTTGTCCCATTCGAGTATTCAAACATTGAACTAGTGTTAATTAATAGTTCCAATGATTTTTTTTGGAAATTCTTAGAAATTCTCTGCAATTGACCAATCAAATAATTTAGGACATAAATGTATTACATAAAATTCATAAACACATAAATCAAGAAACAATATAAATATAATATTAATAATTAAGTTTCCATATTAAAATCATACTCAACATTCCCCCCTTTGATGCAAAGAGAAGAGATTACTATCATTTACTTAAGTCTTCCATGAATCTCGTTGTGAAATAATTTAATGAGAATATTAAATTATATTGCTCCATTATTATCACAAAAATCTATGTTGGCTCAAGTTGAGACTATGTAAAATTATCTAGGAGTCTTATTGGCTGTTATAATTATATGGAAGATAATGTAAGAGTTCTATGTTAAGCTTTAGTGGATGATAATTCAACTGTATCATGTTTCTTTGAAGACTAAGAAACCAACCTACTTCCCAATGTGAAACAATAATATGAAGTTGACTTCTTGTTATCAAGAGATCCTCTAAAATATAAATGTGTACTAAATTAAACATAATTGTCATGTCCCCTTTTTAGTTGACATGTTCTAAGTTCATGGTTAGCCTATTATGCGACCCTCGTAGGCTGATAGGATGGTTAGAGGGGCTTAATGGAGATTGGCTTGGCTTCGTTTAGCAAAAATTTTCCAGTTGGTTTTCGTTCAGGCTCTTTTGGACATCAATTAAGGGAGATATTAATATTTGATTTAATCAAATATTAATTATTTGGTCTAATTTTAATTAATTATTAATTATTTGGTCTAATTTTAAGACCCTAATTCTAATTTAAGAAGCCCTAAGTCTAATTTAAGGAAATCTAATTTTAGCAAGCACACCTTTGGAGGGTATAAGGGTTTCTAATGGGAGAGATTTTGGATTATGCATTGATTATTGATTTTTGATATTGAAGAATTCTTCTGTGAAGACTGAGCGGTTCCAGGATTTCATCTACATTGGAGAACATCCACTCTTCAGTGTGTGCGATTCAGAGGCTGTGAAATATCAATTGATCTATTGCCAAATTGAGAGATAGCTTCAGACAAAAGTTATCACAGAGGTTTACAGATTTGAGAGGTAACTTCATACAGAAGTTGTCACAGAGCTTTCCAGGTATTTATTTCATTAGGTTTTTGATTTAATAAATTATACAGATAGAGATCTTCTGTATTAGAGCCATATATCTTTAGATTAGGGGTTGAAAGTAGACAGGTTGTGCTTTATTGGTGGCCATACGAAGTCTGTATAGGTCTGTACAGATCCACCCAGATACTGACCTCGGCAGACAGAGATCCCCAGTGACTGACATCGGCCGACTGAAGACCAATGTCAGCAGAGAAGGACTAACAGAGACCAATGTCGGTAGTATATCGACTGACACCGATGACTGTGTGTTCAACACAGTAGGCCGAGACATACCAGATCCAAATTTATTTCCCAGTTTTCAAAATACTCAGGCTATTAAGGCCGTATTTTCAATATTCATTGTATACCTGACAGAGGTCCTCTATTATAAGCATATAAGCAAATAAATAAGAGATTATACTATGATTTATTTATCAATTTGAAGATATTTTGCAAAAATACAAATAAGAAATTTAGATATTTTGTTTTGGTATTCGAAGGGATATTACAGTGGTATCAGAGCTAAATCCTGCCATCCTGAGGGTTTGACAATCTTATGCAGCCACAAGAGTTGGGACCACACAGGTATAACACACACAGTAGAGCCTTGCTTGAAGGTACCTAGTTGTTAGAACAACAGCTAATTATCATGAGTGACAGACGTGAGGGTAGCCCACCCAGGGGCCACAGGTATGATGTTGATCGGGACACTAGAGAATTCCATCGTGCTATGATGACAGACCAACAATAGATGAATCAGACAATACAGAGACTCACTACTATGATAGAGAGGATGAACGCACCTGATAGATAGAATGGGGAACAAGGAGATAACATGAGTGCTACGGTTAATCAGAGACCCTAGCAGGCCCACTCCAGAATAGTGGATAGACCTACACGTCCTACGTTTGTTCATGAGGAACCAGAAGTTCCAGCAGAGGAGGAGGTAGGAGATTCCCCATTTGCAGATGTTTACATGGCTGCAAATGATGAGTGGGACTTATTACCTCCTCATGTTCAAGAGAGGACGTCCTTTGATCATTTTTTTAATCTGAGGAGAGAGCACTACAGATTGGTTAAACAAGACAGGAGACCTAGACACTAGAATAATGATCTTAAGCATGCTATGAGTAGGCTCACACTCACGATGTTCGATGGTAGTGGTAAGGTCACAATGCAGGCCTGGATTAGTAAGTTAGACACCTTTCATTGTAAGGTGGATTGAGTAGTTCATTATTTTTAGATTGCTTGGGGACAAGCAATTTTTGGAGGGGCGGATTGTCATGTCCCCTTTTTAGTGGACATTGATAGACTTGATGATTAGCCTATTATGAGACCTTCGTAAGCTGATAGGATGGATAGAGGGTCATGATGGAGCTTGGCTTGGCTTCGATTAGCAGAATTCCTACAGTTGGCTTTCATTTGGGCTCTTTCAGACATATTTTTCTTGAGATCTTATTATTTAGGGACTTCTGACATGCAGTGGAGCACCCTTATTTTGGTATGGTCATGTGCAGAATCACTCCCTGATTCACTAGCTTTAGTCAGTTCGAGGATCCGACATGTATAAAGGGAGATATTAATATTTGATTGATTTAATCAAATATTAATTATTTATCCTATTTTTAATTAGAAACACTAATTCTAATTTAAGAAACCCTAATTAGGGCAAGCATATCTTTTTGAGGGTATAAGTGTTTCTCATGGAGGCCATTATTGATTAGGCATTGATTATTGATTTTTGATATTGAAGAATTCTTCTGTGAAGACTGAGCCAAGGGTTCCAGGATTCCATCTGCATTGGAGAACGTCCACTCTTCAATGTGTGTGATTCAGAGGCTGTGAAATATCAGCTGATCTATTGCCAAATTGAGAGATAGCTTCATACAGAAGTTATCATAGAGGTGTACATATTTGAGAGGTAACTTCATACAGAAGTTGTCACAGAGCTTTCCAGGTATTTATTTTATTAGGTTTTTGATCAATAAATTATACAGATAGAGATATTCTATATTAGAGCCATATATCTTTAGATCAAGGGTTGAAAATAGATAGGTTGTGCTTTATTGGCAGCCATACGAAGTTCGTATAGATTCATGAAAAATTTGTAAGCATCAGCAGATTCGCTCAGACACCGACATCAGCAGGCAGAGATCCCCAGTGACTGACATCGGCTGACTGAAGACTGACGTCAATAGAGAAGGACCCATAGTGGCCGACGTCGATAGTATATCGACCAATGACGTTGACTGTATCTTCGACACAACAACTCGAGAGCTGCACAATCCCAAGGCTATTTCCAGTTGCTAGAGGAATCAGGTTTTCAAAGCTGTATTTTCATATTATGTATATGCATGACAAAGGACAACTATTGTAATCATCTGGATAAATAATAAGATCTTTGATTGGCAGTTAAGAGATTTATTGTGGTTTATTGTTTATCTTCTAAATTTTATTTTGCAAGATTGTATCTTTGTTCAGAGCTTTTTGTTTGTCTAGAGTCCCTATTGATTGGGGATATCGCAATGGTATCATATCTAAATCCTGCCATCTTGAGGGTTTGACAATCTTATGCAGCCACAAGAGTTGGGACCACATAGGTATAACACACGTAGTAGATCCTTGCTTGAAGGTACCCAGTTGTTAGAACAACAGCCGATTATCATGAGTGACAGACGTGAGGGTAGCCCACCCAGGGGCCACAGGTATGATGTTGATTGGGACACCAGAGAATTCCACCGTGCTATGATGACAGGCCAACAGTAGATGAATCAGACAATACAGAGACTCACTACTATGATAGAGAGGATGAACGCACCTGATAGACAGAATGGGGAACAAGGAGATAACAGGAGTGCTACAGTTAATCAGAGACCCCAACAGGCCCACTCCATAATAGTGGATAGACCTACATGTCCTACGTTTGTTCATGAGGAACCAAAAGTTCCAGTAGAGGAGGAGGCAGGAGATTCCCCATTTGCAGATGTTTACATGGCTGCAAATGATGAGTGGGACTTATTACCTCCTCATGTTCAAGAGAGGACATCCTTTGATCATTTTGTTAATCTGAGGAGAGAGCACTATAGATTGGTTAGACAAGACAGGAGACCTAGACACCAGAACAATGATCTTAAGCATGCTATGAGTAGGCTCACACTCACGATGTTCGACGGTAGTGGTAAGGTCATAGCGCAGGCCTAGATTAGTAAGTTCAACACCTTTCTCACATTGTGTCTAATGGTTGAGGAGGATGCTATCAGATATGCAACACTACATATTGAGGGAGTAGCTCACGATTGGTGGCACCACGAGATGGTGACACTCCATCATGATCAAATCACATCTTATCAGGAGTTTGTGGATAGGTTGGTGGAGCATTTTGACAGGAAGGACCCAGAGTCCTACTTCAGAGAGTTAGCTCAGTTGCACCAGAGTGGGAGTCTAGAGTCTTACATTGGTGACTTCTAAAAGTTATCAGTCATGGTTCCTGACATTTAAGAGCAGCGACTTGTAGTACTCTTCATGGAGGGATTGACAAAACCATTGAGAGGTTGGATCAAAGGATTTGATCCTCCTTCATTACAGGTAGCTATGAAGAAGGTGTGTAACATGGAGATGGCAACCCCATCCAATAGATTTAACTCCAGAGGTACTTCTTCATCCAGGGACCATAAGTGTTTCGACGGAGATAGAGAGGAATTAGATTTCAACAAAGATAAATCAGGTGTTAAGAATGATTCAAAGGCCAACCCAACAGCACCACCTTTGGATCATGACACACTTAACGATCTACACAGGAAGAAGCTTTGCTTCTACTGCAAAGGTCCATATGATATCCATCACAATTGCCCTTTGAGGCCTAAGGGCATGGTGAATCGTGTGATGTGGGCATATTATGAGGATTCAGATTCAGAGGATTTTGAATAGCAGAATAGTACTGAGGGGGCAGAGGTAGAGGCTTCAGAGCCTAAGGTAGATGTAGAGTTAGAGCTTCATATACAAGAGGCATGCTTATCTAGCATTTAGTCGGATGAGTCATTCAGACTCCGTGGAGTTTTGGCAGGGCAGAAGGTCATCACCCTTCTTGATACAGGAGCCACACATAATTTCATAAATGTTAGATTTGTGGAGAAGTGTGGGCTCACTACCAAATATTTTGAGGGCATCAGAGTTAAGTTAGCCGATGGTCACACTCTTAGGTGTGAGCATATGATTAGAGACCTCCCATTGCGCTTGAACAACTATGAGTTCAAGACTGATTATTATGTGGTGCACATGGGGGATATAGGCTTAGTCTTGGGTATGAAGTGGCTTCATTCATTTGAGGAAGTTACTCTTCATCTCAAGGGCATGGAGGTTCACTTTGATGTTGATGGATAGACACATATTCTTAAGGCAATACAGGGCAGTAGCTTCAGATATATGCTTTTTCATCGGATGGAGATGCTCATACGACATGACATGATAGAGTGCGATGGCGAGTGCACATTGGCACCAACACAAGAGAGATATGAGGATGAGCTTGGTCTTGAGGTGAGTTTAGTTTAGGAGTTATCACATGTGGTAGGGACTCAGCTTTTTGTTACAGTCAGGTCACAGGTTGATGATGATATGACTATTCCTAGCCTTCACAATTCAGATTTAGATATTATTCAGGTAAGGAGTTTGCTTGAGTTGCTTGTTGATTTTCATTTATGGATTGGATGTTGGGGTGCTTATTTTACTACTAGGGATGATGTGATGCCATTAGATGAGAGTTGGGATGGACATGGCATGGAGTTTGCATTGATTGACAGGAGGGTAGATCATGACTACATTTGGGATCTAGGTGGATTGATGGGTGTTTCATTCAGCGATTGCTTGAGGGCAAGCAATTTTAGGAGGGGTGGATTATTGTGTCCCCTTTTTAGTTGACATGTTTTGAGTTCATGGTTAGCCTATTATGCAACCCTCGTAGGCTGATAGGATGGTTAGAGGGGCTTGATGGAGATTGGCTTGGCTTCATTTAGCAAAAAAATTCCAGTTGGTTTTTGTTTGGGCTCTTTCGGACATGAATTAAGGGAGATATTAATATTTGATTAATTTAATCAAATATTAATTATTTGGTCTAATTTTAATTAATTATTAATTATTTGGTCTAATTTTAAGACCCTAATTCTAATTTAAGAAGCCCTAAGTCTAATTTAAGGAAATCTAATTTTAGCAAGCACACCTTTGGAGGGTATAAGGGTTTCTCATGGGAGAGAGTTTGGATTATGCATTGATTATTGATTTTTGATATTGAAGAATTCTTTTGTGAAGACTGAGCCAAGGGTTCCAGGATTCCATCTACATTGGAGAACGTCCACTCTTCAGTGTGTGCGATTCAGAGGCTGTGAAATATCAGTTGATCTATTGCCAAATTGAGAGATAGCTTCAGACAGAAGTTATCACAGAGGTTTATAGATTTGAGAGGTAACTTCATACAGAAGTTGTCACAGAGCTTTCTAGGTATTTATTTCATTAGGTTTTTGATTCAATAAATTATACAGATAGAGATCTTCTATATTAGAGCCATATATCTTCAGATCAGGGGTTGAAAATAGACATGTTATGCTTTATTGGCAACCGTACAAAGTCCGTACAGGTCTGTACAGATCCACACAGATACTGACCTCGGCAGACAGAGATCCCCAGTGACTGACATCGGCCGACTGAAGACCGATGTCGGTAGAGAAGGACCGACAAAGACCACCGTCGGCAGAATATCGATCGACGCCGGTGATTGTGTGTTCGACACAGTAGGCTGAGACGTACCAAATCCAGATTTATTTCCTAGTTTGCAAAATACTCAGGATATTAAGGCCGTATTTTCAATATTCATTGTATACCTGACAGAGGTCTTCTATTGTAAGTATATGAGAAAATAAATAAGAGATTATACTATGATTTATTTATCAATTTGAAGATATTTTGCAAAAATACAAATAAGAAATTCAGATCTTTTGTTTTGGTATCCAAAGGGATATTACAATAATCAACTTGATGGTATAGAATGAATACCATGATTATAATTACTGCTTACATATCTAAAAATTCTCTTCACTACTTGTAAATGCTTGAGTGATAGTTTATCCATAAATATATAAACCACTAAAGCTAAGGCACCATAACTGATATCAAGGCTTGTAATAATAAGATATATAAAAATCCTATAAAAATTATAAAACTATTTTCATCAGTTGAAGGACTACAATCCTCTCTCATAATATTTTTTCCACTTACAATTGTACTATTTGAGGGCTTTTAATCTTGAATATTGTACTTCTTTAACATGTCTTGTCCATACTTAGCTTAACATATGAAAGTTCCTATTTATTTTGATGTAATTACATGATAATAAATTAATTCATAATTAAAATATCATTAATCTCAAAATTATTATTTAATATCTTTCTTGAATCTATTCAACATCTCCATATAACTACGTGTAAAGATCAAGACATCTATATAGAGACATGCATATAAAACATTATAACTAGATGCTTACATGTAAAGAGTTAGTTCATTTTGCCTCATTAAAAATTATTGATATAAAAAATAGATATAAATTATGTATTACCAAGATCTTGGATATTTTTTCAGCCTATAAATAACCTTCTTCAACTTGTATACCCAAAATTATTTAACATTTAACTCAAAAACTTGTGGCTTCGCCACATATACTTGTTCTTCATTCACTCCATTTAGGAATAAAATTTTGACATCAATTTTATGAATTTAAAATATTTTATGAGAATATAGCAAAACCATTAGTATTAAATTATCTTGATGTGCCACTTGTGTATAGGTTTGTTCATATTCAACCCTATATGTTTGTGCAAATTATTTTGCAACTAGTCTAGCTTTTAACTTGTTAATTATGCCATAATTTTTAACCTTTGTATTGTAGATAAAATTTTAAAAAATTACATATTTATTAAAATTATGATGAATTATTTTCCATTTATCATTCCTCTCGATGTAATCTATCTTTAATTTTAGAGTGTCAAACCTTTGTTTTGACTAGCTTATGCATAACTTATAGGTTCACAAGTCACAAATGATAAAACATAGTATTTTTTCATAAGCATTATAAAATAATTTATCTTTATTATGTTTTATATTTTTTATCCTCCTATCATAATTTATAATCCAATATCTGATTGGATTGTTGAGGATTTAACAAATGTTTATTCTTACTCAGTGTTGATGTAGATGGATGGCTAGTCCCTTGCAAGGAGATAGTATTCTTTCCTATTGAACTAGAAACATGCATAGGACTTTGTAAGACATAAAAATAAAAGTTAATAGTCTCTCCTTTTTAATTTATTATTTATGTATGCACATGATAAAAATCATCATACACCTCAATTAAAAAAATACAATGCCTAGAAATAATTGTGGATTAATTAGTATGATTATAAAACTTTTATGCCTTACTTTCATCAGTATAACATGTAAAGTTATGATAAATACTCTTAGGATGTTTTATATCACCCTAAAATTTACTTATGGAAGAAATGATCTAACTTGGTGAAAACAAAATTTTAATTTGTCACCTAATTTAAGCAAACAAATTATTGTATTCTTATATTCTGAAAAAACATGTGAGACAATAATACTAGACTTATTGAACATAATTTAACTTTAAAATAATTATTTTTAATTCCATAATTATCTTTATAGGATGATAATGTCATGTTAGCAATTAAAAATGAATCCACTTCTTTATAGGATGATGATGTGGTAGTCACACTCATGGATTTTACAACCTAAGCGAGGATATTAAAAATTAATTCTCTACCATAATATCACCATTGGAGAGTTAATAACAAAGGGTAGGGGAAAATGTACACTTCAAATTTATTTAAAGCCATTGGTTTTAAGTAATATTATGGATTAATGAGTTCTATTTCCCATTCAATATTATATTCCATTGTGAAGAACAACATGGAAGGCAACAAGGACAACCTAGGATCAACATCTTGTTTAGAGGTTTAGTGCATGAAAAATGTTTGGCAGAGGCCACATAGAGTGGGTCTCACCAAATTCATGCAAAGGGACATGGGTCATAATGCAAACATCTCAAAGGAATTTGTGGTGGCATGGAATAAGAGGATAGTGGAAATAATAGGCATATGAATTTCTCTAACTGAGGATTTGATAGGCAAATTACAAGAATGTCATGTGAAGGGAATAAAGCCTTCAAGGATCAGTAAAAAAAAATTGAACTCATGTAGAGGTTTTTTTATAACTAATGAGTTTATTAAAATAAATAAAAAAGGGTTTCCCTCACATGGATATTCTATGTTACTGGACTAAATTTTTTTTGTAGATGATGAAGTATATCACTCTTGAAGGTAATTATACTCTTATATTCTTGCATCATTTCCTTTTACTGAACCACTTTCAAGGATTGAAAATTATCCTGCCATATTTTCTTTTGAAATCTCTAGAATGTATTTCACTAGCATACCAAATCAATGAAGCCAACACAGTCACCCACCAAGGACTCATTCTCTTGCTAGTAAAACATAATGAGACCCTTCAAAATATGGATGCCCCTATGGATGTGTTTTTTTCAGAGGAAGACCCCTCAAAGAAGATCATACCTTGAAATCCCACTGATTATTGCCTAACTTCTCCCCTATAGTCCCCATATCTAAGAACTCTACCAAGGATATTCACTTTAAAATCACTATTATCAAGTACAAATCCCTTATGTTGGAGGAAGGGAACTTGGTAGAGGTGAAAGGTAAAGTAAAAATCCCCCCTATTAAAGGAGATTAAAATCAACAAGTATTAGTGGCAAGGGTTTAATAATAAATTACATGAGGCAGGGATGTACTTAGTAGGTTAGATTTAGGATTAGAATTAAAATAATAAGTAGGCCTCCAAAATGATTAAATTCTTTTCACAATTGGTAAAGGCTAAAGGCACTCCCCATAAGCAACTCATCATGGAGGTAGAGATTCTTCCCCCAAATCCCCCACTAAAACACCCCACCAAGAAGACCCCTAAGAAGGAACATTAATGAAAAAGACCCAAAATGATATTGCCCATGTAGGATGATGACGGCCCAAGAAATAAAACTTGGGCCATAAGCACTACGAATAAACCAATTGAGCAAGAAAAGGAGACTGAGACTGCTAAGGTAATCAGAAAGGAATCATCCCCTCAGAGTAGTTTTTCCTTTTAATTTACACTTTTTGTTTTTATCTTCTAATACAATAGTTTTCTACTTATTTTGATACTCTAGTTTTTTACTCTCAACCCATGGGGATTGCAACACTCTTTTACATTTTTTTAATACTCTGGTTCTTGGTCCTTATAAAACCAACTATTTTACCTAATTAAATAAAAAATTTATCTTGATTCTCAATTTCTAGTATCCTCTAATATTTAATAACGTGTCTTAGTTTTTCCTATTAATGACACATAAAATATTTATTATGCTTACTTATGAAGTTAGCTTCAAATTTTTTAAAACTTCCTTAATTATATTTTTCATTTTTCTCTTTGGTATTTGAAACATTGCTTTTTTTTCAAGTGCTTGTTCTTGATATCCTATGTATATTCTCATCATGTCTTAGTAAGATAAAAGAGAACCCACTAATTCATGAACCCTTATAGTGTTCATGTATTTACACTCTTCAATATTGTTCAAAAAATGTAGAAATCTTTGGCTTAAATATCTCATTTTTTTATATAACACTATATTGTATAGTTTTTCCATAACCCCTCATTCTATGAACTAAATCATTTTCACTTATGAAATAATCTCATACTCATTTAGAATGTAATATTATTGAATTCTCAAAAATATTTTTAAGGGTTTCGAGTTTTTATTCTCATACCTTTATGATAAATACATTCAATGAGAAAAATAATAATTTTCACACATTTTTATTGGAGAGGTACAATTAAATAGGCCTATAAAAATTCTTATAATCAAGGAGGTAGGCAAATCAATAAAATAATGAGAAGCAAAGAATAGATTGAATCATGTAACAATATAATAGATTGTTTTCAATATTAACAAATTATAACAACTATTATAACATTATCTCTTAATGACTAAACCTAGAATAAATCAAATCTTAACTTAGAATTTTACATATTTATCTTTAAACAAAGGTTTGGTCATTATATCAACTAGCTGTTTAGAGGTAGGACAATAATAAAGATGTGTATTTAGTAGTAAAAAACTATGAGATGTAGTGGTGATTAAACTCAAAGTGCTTAGTCATGGGATTAAAAATTGGATTCTTCTCTATATTTAATAGACTTTAGTTGTCTATAATATAGGTGTGGCCATTGATGAATCAAATTGAAGATCCTCCAATATAGATTTAATCTAGATTAACTAGGGACCTTCACTAAAAAATAATTTGTACTCTGATCCAATAGAATAAAATCCTATTTTACTATAAGGCTTAGTCTAGCATGAAAATGGTCCAGACCTAAGACTGAAAATATAATGTGTTGTAGATTTTATATAATCAACTGATCCTACCTAATAGGGATCAATATACCTTGTTATTTGAAAATCAACATATTTATTATATAAAATACTAAAGTTAAAGTTCCTTTTACATATCTAAGAACATTTTTTGCATCTTACCAATGTTTTTCATATTGTTTATCCATGAATCAAGAATGATAACTCAATGCAAAACATAAATCTTACCTAGTAGTAGTAATATATATCAAGATACCTACCAATTATTGATAGATTGTTTCATTTACCAGTGATGAATTAGTGTTAGTTAAGATTTTTATCCAAATTTACATAGATATAGTTGATAGTTTACAATCATGTATTCTAAACTTTTTTGTCAAGGATTTGACAAATTATTTTTGGTATATCCAAAATGGTAACACTGTAAAAACTCTACACCTAGACAATATTGAAAAAAGCATATATCAGTCATTTTAAATATATAAAATATGTTGGTTTTCACTTGTTTGATCAAATAAATGTTGATTAAAGTTATGGAAATATCATCAACATATAAAACTATAATCATTATGTCATCACCAACTAATTTGACATAAAGAGTAGATTTTGTATCACATGTTTTAAAACTAGACTCTCTAAGATATTTATCTATTTTTAAAAACTGGGATCAAGATTCTTGATTGAGTCAATATAAGAACTTCACTAACCTAAAAACTAGATAATATTTTCTAAAAATATAAAATCCATGTGGTTTTACCATGTACACCTCTTACTCTGAGTTTCCATTTAGGAAAATATTCAATACATTCATTTGATATACCTATGAATAAAATTGAGTACCAATAGAAAAGCCATTCTGAATGTTACCATTTTTGATATAGGAGTAAATGTTTCTTCATAATCTAGTCCTTTTTCCTACACATATCCCTTAGAAACAAGATGAGTTTTACTTATATAAATAACCATCTTATTTACATTTTACTTTATAAATCCATTTGTAACCAATGGATTTATTATCTTGGAGTAAATTAGACAAAACCAAAGTACCATTTTTTAATAGTGCATCATACTCCACCTTTCATGGAAGATTCCCATTTAGGGTTTCATTTGACATCTATATAATTATTTATCTACAAAAATGTGAACCAACTGAATTGAGAGAATAATTTACCTTCTCAATATTATGTGCTAATTATTTTTTAGATCTCGTGGATAGACATTTAAATAAAATTTGAAGCCTATCTTGTTAAACCTCCTTCAATGTGTTATAAAATCACTTTACCCTCTTATGTTGGCTAGGAGAATCATTATGTGTTTCACTATATCCTTTGATGGAGCTAAACTTATCTTTTATTTATATTTTTAAGTCCTGTTCTACATTAGTACTATAACTTGATTCATATTCATCATTTGGAATCCAAATATTACTAGTATCATTAGGTTTACCATCCTTTCATAAATATGTAATTGTCTAATTTATTTTGTCTTCTCTAATTTTAATTTATTTATTTATAAAGATATCTAATAACCTATATGTTTTGGATTTATCATTGTATCCAAGAAACATGTACTTCTTACTCTTTGCATTTAAACCACTCCTTTTCTCTTTAGGAATTAATGCAAAATTAGTACAATCAAAAATAAGGAAATAACTTAAATTAGATTTTATTCCCAACCATGCTTCTTTTTTAGTAATATTCTACATAAATTTACATCAATTCATACTTAATATGAACATTGAAGTATTAAAATCTTCTGCCAATATTGAAAATGTACATTTCTACTTTGTACCATACAATGTGCCATCTTCATGATAGTCATGTTTCTCATTTTCACTAATTTATGTTGTTATAGAGTGTAAGTAGTTGTATTACACCTGTTTATAATTTAATGTGTGAAATATGAATTAAATTATCTATAGATAAATTATCCACCATTATCAAATATAAAAGCTTTTAAATTTTTACATGTTTGATTATCAACCAATGATTTCCATGCAACACAATTAGAAAAATATTCTTATTTTTTATTTAAAATCAACACCCACATTTTATGAGAAAAATCATCTACTATCAACAAGAAATAAAGAGATTCATTTATATTGTTAGTTTTCATAGGACCATGAATATATGCATGCACTAAATCTAATAGAATTTTTTCTCTCCTTACTTTACCAATAATAGAAATTTTCCTTATCTATTTACCCAATTGACATCTTGCACAAACATATTGTTTGTATTAAATGGATGGAAGTCCATTCACCATTTTATTTTTACTCAAGACATTCAAATATTGGTAACTAATACAACCACAAATTTTATACCGAAGAGTACTAGTTTGCTAAACTATTACTAAAGAATATTTTTATACTATTTTAAAATTTAAATTTTTTTACAAATGCCTTTTCATTATAAAATATCAACTATTTAATCATTGAGTTTATTTTAAATTTGTTTCCTTTAAAATTTACTTCAATTTTTTTTGTTTTTGGTGATTTCACTAATGGATAACTTATTCTTATTCATATCAAATACATATCTATCATTAAAAAATGTGCATTACTCAATATTATTTGCACATCCCAACATCCCTTAATATCATGTGTCCATCCATCACCTAATTAAAAAAAAAAAAAAAAAAAACATTATTATTGGTATCTCCAATGAAGTTCACATACCAATATTGATGACATGTATAGTGTCATGAATCTTCTGAGTTCAAATACCAAGTGGTAGGCTCACTAGATTGGTCATGTGATGCTATAAAGGAAAAAAAGTAAATTCTTACACTTCTACTTCTTCTACAATGTTAGCATGTATAGATTTCTTATTTTCATTAGCCATCTCATCTTATCATTGGTGACAATATTTATTAAAATGTCATAGTTTCTTATAGTAAAAAATTCTACATTATTTTCTTTGATGCACTTACATTGGTTTTTGAATAATCCTTATTTGTCGACCATTTTTCCTCTTACCTTTTGATTATGTCAAGAATTAAATTTTTGTAGATGTTAATGTTGAAACAATTAAATATTCCATTTGTCCTTCTTTTTGTATGAGAAGTGTGGACAATTACTCCTAATCTATTGTATGTGTTTCTGTGATCATATGCAATGACTCTAAAAAGGAATCATATGACAATGAAAAATTATAAATGAAAATATAAATTAAGTCTTTGTTTATCCACCACTTTTAACTAATCACATATATCCATCAATTGAAATCAAAACATATAAACCATGCACCCACCTTACTACATATTAGTGAAAAACAAAAAAATGTTTAAATATAATATCCTATTATCTTCAAAATATTCATAGTTGGTTCTAAAATATTTCCTTTATTTTGATACAATAGTCACATTTATAACTTTTAATTTAAATTGTGATCTACTAATTTAGTTTTAATAGCATCAAGGCCTCTCAATGATAATTATCATAGTCATCAATTTTAATAAATGGTCTAGTATCTTTACCAAGTACAATTTGATCTATATTTAGATGCTCACAAATTGTAAATATCTTATGACTTCATAAACTAATTTTTTTTTTTTCGATTAGTTTTTATGAATCTTTCAATAACAAGTATTATAAACTAAGGATTTTATCTAGTTTTTCACTAGAATTTTATATAGGAAAATCCATAAAGACTTTTATAAAAATTAATTTTTTATACTGATTATATCTTAGAACTAGATAGCATTGCCAATCGTCAATAAAAATGTATTTATATTTTATGTTAAATTTAATTAACCAGCTTTCGTAAAAGTACCTAAAAACATGAAAATAATCAAATTTCACTTTTTAAATTTAATTTTACATGTGGATAATGAATTCAATATGGAAAATGTAGAAGAAACTCAGGTTATTTTAACTTACAATTTTCTTGTAACTGAATTAATTGTACCATTTTTTCAAATCTTTCTATGAAAAATTTTATTTATTTTACTAAGTATAACATAATAAAATTTTAAAACATTTTATTTTTTCCTAAAATTTTATAAATTCACTCTAGATTTGGTTTATATGATGTATAAATTTACCAACCAATAATATATCAGTTTTCCAACATCACTCATACATACAAGAATGAAATTTTTAGTAGTGGATGGTGCTTCACTTCTGCATATGGGATGCCACAAATCCATAACAATAGTAGTTTAAAACTCCACAAAGGTTTTTTTCTTACTAAAATTCATAGATCAAGCCTACGACACCATTTTTGCCTTGAGTGGCTCTTTGCTCAAATGTACACATCACTTTCAATTATTTTTAGTGATAAGACAATTGAAACACACTTTATATTATGTTTCAACCTTAGACCTTTACCCCTCCAAGATCCTAACATGCCTTGTGTCTCTTTGACAAACATATTTAATGCCTTTCATCCTATTTCCTTTTTCTTTTAGAACAATATTTTAAAAAATCATGAATGGTGCTCCTTGCAAATATCTTCCTCTCAAATTTTTAGCTTACCAATAAATAATACATATGGAAAATGATATTCTTCTCTTTCAATATATTCATTCACCAAGTGTATTTATTCAAACAAAATATCTCTACCTCACTCCTTCAAAAATATTTCCTCCTTCCAAATTTCATAGACCATGAGCTTTGATTACCATAAGAGAAATAATTTCAATGAGAAACAATAGAATCCTCACATATTACTATTATAGAGGCATATTCAAAATATTATAATCAAGGGCGTAGGGAATACAATAAAAAAATGGAAATAAAATAATAACTTGACCCATATAACAACATAAAAGTTTATTTTTAATATTAATAAACTATAATAATTAGAAATTATTCATTTATTATAATAACAATAATAAATAATTGATGTAAATTTTCCAAGGTATTCCATGCCTCATGAGAAGTTTTGAATCCTAAAATTCTTAGATGATTGCTTGGGTCCATGACACTCTAAAGATAATAGAAAACCTATGCATATCCATTTTATTCATCATTTTTTGTTCTTTTCTAATCTTATTTCAAGGTATTTCAATCTTGAGGTGGTGTGTAACCATGAAAAAAATTCTCTCAAAATCCTTTCTACACAAGAATTATTTTCAACCGATCTCTCTAATACCCAAATTCACCTTTGAAAATAAGAATATTCATGGAAGCAAAATTCATTAAAGCTATTATTTCTTCTAATAATGGCCTAATTTTTTTTTGAACCTTTCTTATAGGTGGTTCTGATATGAAACTATGTTTTTTAATGTATGGATCGGATGAAAATAATAACGTAATTAATCTAAAATCAAAGCTATGTAGCAACCAACATGTCTCAAAATCATTAGTTGTTAAATTAGTTGTGTTGTAATTGATATTTTGACCCAAAACTTCTACTAAATAGCTTTAAAATGAAAAATATATGATTTATAATATTCCTTTGTGATTACCTATAGAAAAAATTAGAGACAACAATACGCAATGTGAATTTATAAAAGGAATTATTGTGTTATATTTTTGCATTTTTTTTTATTAATATAATAAGGCTGAAAGAAACCTATTACAAGATAATTGCTAGAAAAATTATGTTATTCCTCACATTGTTTTTTTTATAGGGTGAATAATCATGGGTTTTGAAGATCTCAAAACTTATACAAATGAGAGGTAGATGTTGCATTCAATGCAAGTGGAATGCCTCTTCTAGTGACAATGAGGCTTACCAACCAATCATGAAAACAAGCAGTTGGAAAAATGAGTCCAAGCACTATCATAAAACAAAAGAAATAAAAAAATAACAAACTAGTTACTATCAGAGACCCTTCCACAAAATTTACACTAATTTTATACATGCCCTCTACAAAATGGATCCCAAGTAGAATGAAGGTCAAGCCAGATTCCTACCTTCTCTAGACCCCCCTAATCAGAGGGTCATACTGAAAGACATTAGTTAGTTAGTTAGTTAGTTAGTTAGATTGTTAGTTAGTACTCAAAATATAAATAAGACATTAGTTAGTTAGTATGTGTGGTATAAAATATATTTTATCACATGTGAATAAATAAATAGTTTATGTAATTGTGTTATAATAATGAGTTGTATGTAAGCTAAAATAACTTACCATAATATAGTTTTGTGGAAATATTTTTTAAGAAATAAGATGATTTGTGAAATTGAAGATTCGTGTTAACTCTAATATACTAAGAATTTTAATAAATTCCATATAATAAATTAAGTATTTGTAACTAACTAAAATCATTTTGAAATAAATTTTATTTATTTTTCATCAATGGTATCAAAGCAAATTCCCTTGGTCTCTATTTTCCTACCATTAAATTATTTTTTACAATAAAATTGTATAATATCTATGCAATACAAATGTGTAAATGCCATTTTCTTCCATCCACCTTGCTTATATGTCGACAAAAAATTACACTAAAGACCACAAGCATATTTGATAACATTCACCATTGACCTACATTCTCCTCTTTTTCCATGCCATCCATTCTTTGTGTAGTTTCTACACCCCATATTATTAACAATTTACACACAAAAAAGTGAAAAATAAAAAAATTAAAAATTGTGTTCAGGGTATACACTATTGTATAATTCCTTGGTCATTGGGTGTGTTTCTTATTTGCATGAAATTAGAAGAAATACAAAAGAATAATAATAACAAAGAAAAAAATAGTTTCTAGGTGCAACCACAAGCTTTACCTAAGTGAAACTCCTTTGTAACAATTAGTTTTTTCATTGGAATGGACTGTTTGACCTCAATCAGACTCAGCTATTATGCTCAAATTTGAATTTTGACATGATTTAGAATTAAATAATTGAAAATATAGATCATATTAATATTATAAGATCTTCTATGTTTTGTTGCAAATGTAGATTGAGCACATTAGACTCACGTTTCATGAGAAAATGTTAGGACGTGGATACTTTGAGAGAACAAACTAGCATCTAGGAATACTAGCATGTAGAGTGAAAGACACACTGTGCATCTTCAGCCTCTAGGTCTGGACTGACTCAAATAAGGTTGACTTACTTTTAGGACAAGGTAAACATGTAAGAAGCCTTGCTCAATAAGACACCAAATCCTACCACCTACATAACTATGGCAACCCAAATTCCATATAAAATAGGAATTGCATGAAATATACTTTAATTTTACTTAAATAATACTAAAATTTCACCCCACTTCATGGAAATACACTTGAATACTCAGACATTGAATTGGAGTAGCTAATAGTTCCAATGTTTTTTTAGAACATTCCCAGGAAGTATCCAAGTTGACTAAATAAATAATTTAGGAGATAAATGAATTAAATAATATTTATTAACATCTAAAAAGTAAATAAATTAAATATAATATAAATAATTAATATCTAAAATTACCATCATACTCAACAAAACTAATGACATATGAAGTGGGTTAAGTTCCTATAGAGCTACACATTTGTGTTGAAGCACAAAATTGGGAAGTCAAATAAGGTTGTGTATGCACTAAGTATAAGAGTGCTCATATTAAAAAAAATTAAGTGGAACTAATTTAATTTTATTCCATAAATGATATTTACATCAAAGATGAATTTTTTTTTATGCATGGAAAACATGTGCAGATTCAGTTAGTGTGTACCATACATGATGGCTAAACTACTTTGTATAGGATGGGATTTGGTTCAAAATAATGTAGTTGTGTATAGCCATAGTTTAAATAAATTAAAATTTAATAAATATCAATCATAGTAGATAATTTTAAGGATACTTTTATTGTGACAAGACATTATTGTAATTAGTGGAAGTATACTATTGATAAAAGATGGATACAAATGTGTGTTAACATGTATGAAGTTGTAAAGTTTTATAAGTGGAAAAGCAGGAAACCATAATTAAAGGGTATATAAACAACTATCTATTCATAATAAACCATAAGATGAAATTAGCATCGATTTTGTGTTAGAGTTACCAAGAATGCAAAGAGGAAATGAATCCATATTTGTAGTGGCATAAACCTTATCTAAGATGGCTCATTTTATCATGCATTAAAGAAGACAAGTGACCTGAAAACATCATTAATTTTTTATTCAATGAGGTAGTAAGGATACATGGATTGTCATGCTTCATAGTGTCTGATAGAGACTAAATTTTTTGACCATGTTTTGAGCATATTATATTAAAAGAATGAGGCTAAATTTAAGTTCAACATACCATCCATAAACTAATCAATAAATTGAGGTAGTAAATAGATTCCTTGTGAATTTAGTATTATCCATGGCTATGATAATCCCAAGAAATGGTATATAATCACACACTTAAAATTTATGTAAAAAAATTTGATGACTCAAATCACTAGAAAAATAATTTTTAGGTTATATATGGAATAATTTTGAGAGGATTTGAAAAGTCTTGTGATCTAAATTTGACATATGGATAAACTATATAATCACATTACTTTGCATACTATATATATATAAGTTATGTGGTAAATAGGTTCCTTGTGAATTTGGTATTATGGTTAGTGATAATCCCAAGTAATGGTACATATTCACACACACAATTTGTGTAGAAAAATTCGATGAGCCGAATCACTATAAAAAATCATTTCTAGTTTTTATATGGAATAATTCTGAGAGGATTTTAAAATTTTCATGATGAAAGTATGGCATATGGATAATGTATATAGGTACACTATTTTGCATATTATATACATAAAGTGAGATTAGGAGGTGCACAAAAGGTTGAAGTGAAATAGCTCAAATTATAATTAGAATACATATGAAAGGAATAGAAATAAGGAGTTATATGTAGGAGACTTGGTGATAGCACATTTGTGCAAGAAGTGGCTACCATGAATAACATATAAAATATTAAAATGAAGAATATAGGGTTATGCAAAATATCATTGTAACTTTCCATCTAACTCTTATAAGATTGAGTTTCTCAACAAAATGGGAAACTCAAGGCATCTCCTAGCTTGGCACCTTCTCCTTCAAATTCACAAGCTTCAATTCCCTTGGTTTGACACCCTCCATCTACCCAAACAATGTCCACGACCTTCTCCATGACCTGAAAACTTGTATCCACCTTCTTCTTTCCTTCCATGTATATTTGTTTGCACTAACTCAAATTGCTCTCCACTTCAATGTACATGGGTCTTTTGAAAAGATATCATGGTATTTTTTTCAAAATTATGTATCAATTAATTATGTTTTAAATTGCTAGGTGGCTTTGCATTGGTTTTAGGTTTATGTCTAGGTATTACATGATTTATTTTAAGTTTTTATATTTTTTATAGTTTATGTTTTTATTATTTAGTTTATAATTTTGGTAATAATTTTAATTTACTTATAGAAATTGTGTTTAGTTTCTTTCTAATGTATGTTATGTTTAGATTTTATATAGTTTAGGTATGTTTTTTATTTGTTTGTTATGTTTTATTTTTAGTTATTTGGTTTTTTTTTAGGTTTGTTATTAATATATATATATATATATATATATATATATATATATATATATATATATATAATAATTTTTAGTTGTCATGTCATTAGATGTATAAGTTTGTTTTTATGTATTTTTATTAATTTATGTAAAGGTTTAAGTCTACATTTTAGAATATAACATTTTATTTATTTTTATTATGTCAATAAATTTTCTATGAGTCTATCATGGTTTGTTAATTTTGTCACATCATTATCTTGTGTTGCCTTTAGTTCAAATAAGCAAGTGTCTTTATTCTATATTAAAAGTATCAAATAAGTTTATGATCAAGGCATTTATGAAATAAATAAGATATTTAATGTAATGAAGTTCCTTCTTTGTAAGGACATATTTTTGGTTGAATCCAACATCTATAAAGTCAAAATTTTAGGGGGTTTACCCATATGAGCACTAAAAAGAGAATGTTAGAAAAATCATGTTAGTGCGAACATTATAAACAAGATATTAGTTATTTATTTTGTTTAGAATAAAATATATTATATCACATGTGTGAGTAAATAAATAGTTTATATAATTATGTGAGAATACTGAGTTGTACATGAACTAAAACAACTCACTAGAAGATAGGCTTGGGGTAAATTTTTTAGGAGATAAAATAGAGAGATTTGTGGTATTGAATATTTATGTTGACTCCTTTTCTATAATATAATAATACACTATAAATTTTAATGAATTTCATTGAATAAATTAAGTATTAGTGACTGACCAAAATCCTTTTGAGAGAAATCTCATTCATTTATCAACAATAACTTGCATGACAAGTTATTTAAATAAAAACATAAATTACAAAAATTTACATGAAAAATAAGTAAATATTTATAAAATTTGAATCTAATACAACTTAAATAATACTAAATCAAAGAATAAATAAAACAAGGTTGACTTACTTTCAATACAAGGTCAACATGCAAGAAGCCTTGCTCAACAAGCCACCAAATCATATAACCTACACAACTATGGCAACCCAAAGTCCATATAAAATAGGAATTGACTTAAATATAATTCAATTTAACTTAAATAATACTAAAAGTGCACCCCAATTCATGGGAATACATTTGAGTATTTAGACATTGAATTGGAGTAACTAGTACTTCAATGCTTTTTTAGAATATTACAAGAAAGTGTCCAAATTGACCAAAAAAATAATTTAGGATATAAATGAAATAAATAACCTTCCTTTAAAAAATAAAAATAAAACACAATATAAATAATTAAGCTCCTAAATTGACATCATCCTTAATGAAACCAACAACATATGAAGTGGGTTGAGTTCCTATAGAGCTACACATTTGTGTTGAAGAATAAAAGTGGGAAGTCAAATAAGGTTATGTATGTACTATGTATAAAAATTCTCATATTGAAAAAAAATTAAGTGTATTTCTTTAATTTTATTCCATGAATGATATTTACGTCAAAGATGAATATTTTATGATGCACGAAAAACATGTATAGAGCCAGTTGGTGTGCACCATACACCATGACTAGAATACTTTGTACATGATGGGATCTAGTTCAAAATAATTTAATTGCGTATAAAAATAGGTTCAATGCATTAAAATTTAATAAAATATAATAATAGTAGATAATTTTAAGGATACTTTTATTATGATAAGACATTAATGCAGTTCATGGAAGGATATTATAGGTCAAAGAGGGCACAAATGTGTGTTAACATGTATGCAAGTGTAGATATAAGTGAAAAGGGAAAATTAGTAATGAAAGGGTATATAAACCACTATATATTCATAATAAACCATGATATGAAATTAGCATGGATTTTTTGTTGGAGTTGCCAAGAATGTAAAGAGGAAACTAATCCATCTTTATAGTGGTCAAAAAAATATCTAAGATGGTCCATTTTATCATGTTCAAGAATAAAAGAGATGTTAAAACATCATAAATTTGTTATATAATTAGGTAGTGAGGGTACATGGTTTATCATGCTTCATAGTATCTGATAGAGAAACCAAGTTTGTAGACCATGTTTGAGCACATTATGGAAAAATATGGTGACAAGCCTAAATTTAAGTTCAACATGCCATATTTAAAGTAATGGAAAACTTGAGGTGGTAAATATATTTCTTGTGAATTTGGTATTATGCATGGTTAGTGATAATCCCAAGCAATGCTATATAATTTGCCTACAAAAATTCGATGACTAGAATCACTAGAAAAATTATTTTCATGTTATGGATGTAATAATTATGAAAGTATTTAAAGAGTTTCATGATGTGTGTATGGCACATGGATAAGTTATATAAGTATATTAAATTATATATTATATGTATAAGTTACATTAAGAAGTGCACAAAAGGTTGTATTAGAGTAGATTAAAGTACAAGTAGAATACATATGAAAGGAGTAGAAATAAGGAGTTCTATGTGGTAAACTTAGTGACGACACATTTGTGCAAGAAGTGGTTCCCATGAGAAACATATAAAAATATTAAAATTAATAAGATAGGGTTATGAAAAATATGATTACAACTTAATAGGGTTATGCAAAATATGATTACAACTTTCCAACTAATGCATAGAATATTGAGTTTCTCAATGATATGCGTATATCACCCATAATCAATGCGGACTATTTTTATAGCTATTGTGAAGTGTAAGGAAATGATGATGATTATGATAAAGAATTAAGTGTGTGTGTTAGTGTACAAACATAGTTATTATCTCTTATTATGGTAGGTTTTTTAATGTTAAGAGTGTGTGTTATTATGGATATATGGTCTAAGGAAATTACTCATTTGAATCCCTAACTATAAATGCATCAACACCCATTAATTTATTAGTGTATTTCAATATTTATATTCCATAAGGGGTGTACATAGTGTGAATCATATAACCCATATTGATTAGTCTATACATGCACATGTACTAATGTATCTAGGAAATACAATGAATGTGAACAAATATTAAAGTTAACAATTTAGAGTATAAATTAAATATTCTAAAGAATTATTTATATCATCAATAAATTACTATTGAAATGTAGTATAATTCAAGTATTTATTTTAATACTAAAAGTCATAGTAGATGGGCATACCCTCATAATGAATTGCCTAGTTGAATTACATTATACTTTTTAGTTTTTTTTTAATGATGTGAATTGTTGAGGAGTATAATAAGTATTCGGTGCCTAAAGACCATGTAAACCATAGGAACATAAACAAAAGATTTTTTTTTCCTTATTTTATCCAGTCATCTTCCCTATTATATTTTTAAATAAGGAGATCAATTTCATAGAGATTTCATTAAATTTCATAAAATTGAGGTTTTTAGAGCCCAATCCCAATGGACAAAGTCATAAAATCATTTTTTTAATGTATGTATTATTATAAAAATGTGAAGTGTGTGGTTTTCATGAATTTAAAGGTCATTTAAATATTATGGGTTCTCATTATTTTGGCATTAAAATCTTGATTTTTAATTAAACTGTGATAATTTTTTCTACATTGGCAAGAACAAAAAAAGATATACTTTTAAACCTTCTCCTTTCAATTATTATAGTGGAAGTGGAATATATTTTATTATTATTCATTGAATTTTATTATTAGATATAATATTAGTTTTATTGAGATCCATTTATTCATGTTCTACAATATAGTTGTGGAATACGTAATAAAACCAAAAAATCCAAAAAAAATATTTATTTCCTAGTGATCCCATCGAAGGGGGATGTTAAACTTATGATTGTACTTAAAAAAATTATACAAATCTTATAAAATTATTTATATGTTAGTGATATGTTCCAAATAAGCTTGGGTGCTTATAGCGTACATATTCACAGATCATGCATGCATGAAGGGTTTATACATGATACATAGTGTGCAGTGCATATGTTACAACAAGTACAAATCAAATGAGAAAATCACACATGAAGAAGGAAATGTTGACACATGAAACTCATTAAATCAAGGAGGATGTAGATTTCATGGGAACAATCTAGGTAGGACAAGCATATGCCATAATGGAAAAGGAATATGCCACTATGTGGACATGTGGAAGGATATAGGAAGGAATATTTCTAGATGCACATAAATTTAGGATGATATTTGATTAAAAGTGATGAGCCATTGACAACTTTCAAGGGTTAAAGGGTTCTATAAAAAGTATATATATGAATTTTGGCCTCTCATTTGGGAATGTAAATATAGATTAAATGATTTAGTGTTGTTGATTGAATGTTTCTTGTGAAGAACATTTGAGCTAAGGTGTGTGTGTGGAAATTTTGAGATTTAGTTGTAAATATCAATCTTTCATGTTGATAATTGTATACATATGATCTTATGATTTTAAAAGTATGTACATTTTTTTGGATATAAGAGTTGATTTTGTGTTGTTGATGACTCCTGTTATCTTGTTCATTTTTTACATCAATGACATGTATTTACTTTACTTTTTTATCTAATATTATGTGCATGTGTGTATCTTTACACTTTGATATCATAATGGGTTTCCCAATTCTTTCTTATGATGCCTAAATTGAGTTCTTAAATATTCAATTTTAAGTGATAAGCCAGTGTAGAAAGGGTTAAGTTTACTCCTATTTTTATGCTTGCTAAACCCTATGCAAGGCTAAGATAGGTACACAATAATCAAAATATTTTGGTTCTATTATTCAGACCTTAGTTTAGTATAATATGGAGCTAGGAATTTTTTTTGTAGAACACATATCTGTAGAGCATGTGGAAGCCTAATTTGAGGTGAAGTATTTATAATTTGCAAATAGTTTTTTGGAAGAAAGATTTTGAAGACAAAGAAGTGGATACAAGATAATATCCAAATCAATCTCTATGAATTTTTCATTTATTATTTCAAAAATGACAAGCACACATGGTTAGATATGTATGTGGTTGGGAGGAATAAAAAAAAATTGATATAGTATGCTTGGATTTAAGATAACTTTAAGCATTTGAAGGAGTTATATGAGGAATGGACAAGAACTATGGATATTTGTGGAGAATGTTTTATAAAAGAATAAAATTTACTATACTAGCTTAATCATAATTCTACTTATTAGTTAGAATATTTCAAGGTGATTTAATTACACATAAAAACAAGAAACTTAAAGTAACATGAATTGATGGAATGAAATCAATACAAATAAGAATAAACTATTCTAAAGAGAGAATTACTTAGTTTTTTATGTGTTTCAACTAAATTTACTAAATAGAAAAAACATAAAAATAGTTATTGAGATGAAAACCCAAAATGATCCTAGAATCTCATCCCAAGACTCATCATGGACACAGGAACCTAAGTAAGATGTGAGTTTAGGCATTGGCATTAACTTAATTATGGAAACTTTTAAAATTTAGGGCAAACCCTATGTGACTATAATAATTAGGCATGTTTTCAATAGATTTTTAATTTTTTGCACATGATATGCCATTATATATCTCTTTGAAGATAAAAACCATAGCTTATGCTCCATAAGGAAAATAAGTGATACTGAATGAGTAAAAATGGGTTAGTGGGTGGATCTATGCTAGACATCAATACCTCATTATATTAATCACCACCTATATAACAATACTTTAAAGAGGGATCAAGTTTCCATATAGTTCTCACACCCATGTGATTTGTTCAAATGTGCTCCATTGACTATGTGAATGCATATAAAATAGGCTTGAATACTTGATCATGATGAATTAGGTTTGCATTCACTTAAATTGATACTTGGATGAGGACTATTTGAGGGACATGAAACCTTATTTAGATAAATTACGAAATTTTTACTCAATGTGAACTTGTTTATAATAATCTAAATATAATTTATCTCACTTTTTTAATAAGTGAATTAAATGTGTATTTACAACAATTCCAAAGGGAAGACCACATGCTAAGAAGCCTAAGGTTATAAATTCCAACATAAGTATGGGTTTAATTTCAAAAGGTAACCATTTTGACACATGGACACGAGCATGAAAGATGTAAATAACGTATTGACACTTGAATCCCTATTTGGAATTTGTGTCCCTTAATGCTAAGTGCTAAAATTTGGGTACAGATTAAGGCATACAAAAGCATAAAGGTGTTTTCAATAGTCTTGAAATTTAAATATGTGATGGATGATGGTTATTAGATAAAATAGGTCCTCCCTTGTACTTAGGATAGTGTGTGGTACTAAAAATGGTATTGATTAAGTGATTAATTTAATTAATTATATAAGGGAATAAATCATACATGATCAAGTATTCATGGTCATATTCTATCTACTATGTTCCCCCATAGTCTAGAAATGAAATTACTAGATTAAAGGAAATTAAATACCTTAGTGTGTAATACATACTTTGTCTTTGAGATATTATTTAAATGGTGTAAGGTACCATATTCTTGGAAAACCTATAAACACATGAAGTTGTTACTTCATTATTTTTGAAAACTGAAATCTCAAAATGCTTAAATTTGAAAATTGTTTGAATTTTGAATCATTTGAAAACTTGATTAAATCTTTTAAATTTGAAAAATTTAGATAAAACTATAGAAGGTATACAAATGTCTATGTGAAATATAATTATTTATCTTTTTTTATTTTAATTTTTGGTGATTCTTTCTTGAATCATTAGAGAATAGGTGCCTCTCATGAACCAAATGATGAATATGGTTCCTTACTTAAACCATTCGAGAAGATTCAAGGTGATCAAACCCCAAATCGTATATAAGTAATGACACCCATTAAGGAATCTTTGAAACTGAATTTCATTTAGCTAGTATTTTTAACCCAAAGATGTGAAACAAGTTTGAATCTATAATGGATTCACTCACATGGTTCTAGATTCACTATCAACTCTGCATTATGCACCATGTTCCATGAACTGAACTAACACTATAGATTCAGATTATGATTCAACTATAACATAAATGCATAGTTAAAAGAGAATATATGCCTTCCATGACCCTAACATTTCCACAAAAAATGTATACTATGTGCTGGCATGAATTAGTATCATGCCCCATTTGAAATGCGTAGTTATAACTTTGTATCATGAATATGAATAATATATTGAACATGATTCTATATCATGACCCCTCACTATAAATGTATAATGTGTAAAATGAAAATTTAATGCACCCATATAATAGGTGTTAATAAATGAATTTTTGAATAGTTCTACAATTTATAAAATTGCATTTGTGTCAAGATGATTTTTGACACCATTTGTATAAAGGCTTATTATATTAAAAAATCATTGAAATGCACCCCCTACTTTTGAGGTGAGGTAATGTATCCTATAATATTCAATCATCTCAAAATATAATTTAACTGGTAATATTCATAGTAAGATATATCATTGTAAATTATAGCATGTGTAATGATATTTGTTGGCATAGTAAGATTTTGTATAGTGAAAGTTAGGAAAAATACAAGGCCTATAAGATGTATCAATTAAGCTCAAGGAGAACATAGTTAAAACTAGTATGTAATGTTAGGATTGAATGATATCCAAATAAAAAAGATCAACAATCACACATAAGCAACATGATGAGAAAGATACCAAGTGATAAGTCCAAGGGTCATATACATGGGACACATGTTGCAAAATTAAATATTTCTTAAATGATAGAAATAGATAATGTAAAATATAAGGAACTTATTCAGATTTATCACACTCATAGGGCCAACAGTCAAAGCAAAGATATGTTCAAATGTTACATACTAAACATAGGGCCAAGGGACAAGACAATGTCACATATACCATGAAAGATCTCATAGAGATGCATTAATCAGGTTCTTCCCACAAGGGCCAAGGACCAATATAATATAAAAACAACATGTAATATACTATGTACAAGTAAATCAATGTCAATGGAAAATTGAGCTAGAAATGTAGATTAAACCATCACAAATGTTATGTAATTATATCTTATCAATAAACATAATCTTGTAAACTATGTAAGATATAAATTTTAGCAAACACATGCATATAAATGAAGCTCAATAATATAGTGGATGTAAATAAATACGACTTACATATTATCACATTTGGATAAAATGCCCCCAACTTAGCATGAAAAATAGCTAGAATAAATTCAAACATCTTAATCCATGGAAGGTGATCTTATGCTCAAGTGACATGAAGATAGGACTAAACTTGAAAGACATACAAAGTTTGATACTTTATGGATTGGGCCCTATGTCATCAATCAATGTAATCAACATAATGCTTTTTAGCTATCCAAGCTAAATGGAGAATAAGTACATATCCCAATCAATGGGATACACCTCAAACATTGGTTTAAATTTCATCTTCTCCTCTTTTACATAATATATTAGAAATTTCTTTCTCCAAGTGCTTCTAGAACATGCTTATTTTATTGTGTGTCTTATTTTGTTGGTGTTTTACAAAGGTGATTTCATTTTGTTTCAAGAGATGATGTCATGTTTAAGTTCAAATTTGATCTCATAGAGAAGCATTGTTCAATGACTCCATTCCCAATAGATTTTTTAAGGCTACTGGTCTAGATGTTTTGTAGGAAAACTACCTCTAGATGTCATAAAAAATGTTATCTAATTATCCACCCATGGCCAAGGATTTTTTAAAAGTACGTATTTGAATCATCTAACCTTGAAATGGTCTTAATGAGAGTCATGTGTCCAAGGTCATAGTTTGGTGTTGAATGCCATATCAAGGTTTGAATAGGGTCATATTCAGATATTAAAGTCTAGGTGTGTGTCTTGTCCAATTAGTTTCATGTCATGATCTATGAAGAGGTCTTTGTAATGTAGTTTAGCATAAATTAAGTTAACTTTAGAAATGCTAAGGTTTTTTTTTAAATTCAAGGTAAACTTGACCCATGGTAAATACAATAATATGATGACCATCCAAGAAGACAAGGTGCTCCAAGATGAGAAAGTGGACCAAGAATCAGAGCTAGTAAGTTTACAATATTGCACTTTCAAAGATTTTGGATAAACTAAGGTAATTTTGGAAAGTTTATGGTTTCCATTATTTTATCTTATATTACTTATGGCAATGTTGTAATATAAAACCTTGTAGAAGATATCATATGAAGGCCTAGTATCTTGTCTAGAGATTAAAAGGGGTATTTTGAGTCATTTGGCACTTGTTGAGTGTCATGTTATATGAACCTTACATGTACATCTTGTCCAAGGTGTCGTAAAACTTATTTTCTAAAATTGGAGCACTTTTAAATGTCCAAATCATCATTCTAATGTCTAAATAAGAGCATAATGAAGAAATTTTAGGGGAGATAAAATGGTAGGATAGTCTTGTATGTTACTATACCACCATACATGTGTAGAGCAACTCCATAACCACATGGTTTGTAGCTCTAAAAGGGTAAGAAGGCAGGAAAAATAGATTTATTAAAAAAGAGATGGATTGTGGAGGTATCACTTCAAAATGTTTCCACTAAATATCAACTTATAATCCTCTCCAAGTATTTATTTAGTCCATTATACTCAAATCCATGCTTAAATAAGAGTCGTAGGCATTAGAAGGACAAAAAATGACCTAATTTCTCCATCGGGTCCTTACCAAGCCCAAAAAGGTAACTTTGATAAGATTGGTTCATAAAGGAGGAGAATAATCAAATAAAATTATCATAGGGTATGTTGAATACACATATACCCTTCAATATCATGGCATTAGTTTTGAGTTCAAGAGGTAGAGCTCTATGAACAATTACTAAGAAGATGAGTGCTATAAAACCCTTATTAAACCCCACTACCATGGTTTTAACCTTGAAATAGAATGTTAAATATTTTAAATTAATTAAAATTGTTTTAAATTATCTCTTGATATTCCTCTAGTCTCTTAAACATCAAATTCCACCAAAATTTTTAAGGTTCATGTTGGTGTTGACAAGACAAATCCTTGTTCTGATGTTTTTGATATCAAAATCAAGGTTCTTGTAGGTTTATGAGTTGTTACATACTTAATATGTTTTAAATAAATTATCCATGGTGTTTAAAACCTCATAAAAACTTTAAATTTCATCCTAAAACATCTCTATAAATCACTTAATGCCAAGAATGTGCAAAATGTGAAGTTAGAAACTTGTAGGGTTGAGAATGCATACTTTGGTTGTTGTTTGGTACTATTGATATGCTATGGTTTTATGAAATAGGTTAATAAATATGAAATGTAATTTTAAAATATTTTTTAAAACATAATTTATTATCATCTCAAGCCACATTCATTCTCCAAGTGGCCCTATTGCATTAATCTAAACACACAACCCTCAAAAGAGAGGTATAGTCATGTAGGTGAGAAAGTTTGATGTTTGGAGAGATATACACCATTTTAAAAAAATTGATAAATTAATTGTGTGTATAAATAATTATTATTTAATTAATTAAGTGTTTAATTCTTTAATATCATCATTGATGAAGTTTTCATAAGATAGACCTAAAGCCATGGATATGACGTTCTTGAAAAAGAACTTCAAGTGTCAGAGGAATAAATTCAAACCTATGATTTATGGATAATTTTCAATAAATAATTTAGGTTATAAATCAGTTTTAAAACTTAAATCAAGCATAAAAACTCTTTTTTAATATTCATGGTCAAGAGAATAATCATCACACAATTTTACACCAACAACTGCACTATATAGGTCTACAAAAGTTTTGGGAGACAAGTAACAAACCTTGTGAAGTTTATGAGTGGGAAAGAGTCCTAAAATAACTAAAAGAAACCTAAAATTTATTATATAACCACTTGGGGTCATCAATTCAATATAGATCATCATATGGAAAATTGAAACAAGTATTAATCCTGAAAAGGGGACTTACAAGCATGCTTGCAAAAGAAGTTAAAAGAGGCAAGTTTTTATGTTAGGAAGCAAGTTTGAGAAGCCACCTAAGGTATGAGAGACCTCAGAATAAGTTTTTTAAGTTTTTGGATTCTATATTAATAAAATAGAACATCAAAATGGATAAGGTCACTTGAGAGAAGTTTTAAATGTCCTGTCACGACCTAGAAGATCATTTATATGCATTTAAGGTTAAAATCTCTAGAAAAATATAAGAAATTGGTTTCTCATGCTTATATATGATCTATCCAATCTTGGTGAATATTTTTAAAAAATAAAATTCAAAATTTTCATGAGCATTCCTGATGGAACAATAATACACATAGTTTTGCATAGATAGCTTGGTAGGAATAAGTCTTAAAACACTTGAGTATGCATTTTGAGGTTAGAAAGAGTAGGATGAATGTGTAAATATAAAAAATACCTATTCAATGACCTCATATCTTTATTCCTAATTAGGTTAAATCCCTCAAAGTCATATATCAAGCCACTAAAAAACCAAAATGGGGAAGTTCAAGAAAGAAGCAAGGACCTAGTAGACTGTGCATGTCACAAAGAGGACCAAAATGATTTGATTGGGATAATTTACATGACCTAAGGATTTTGAAATAAAATAAGAGACATTTTTATATATCTCCAAAGATTCCATGAGATCTTTCATTATTTTAAAAGTGAGAAAATGCCATGAAAGGTGTAAGAAGTGTAAGGAGGTCTAAAACCCTCCTTGAACCCTACAAGCAAGAAAATGATTTCTAAGATAAGATGTGAGTTTAATATATGAGGAGGATAATTTACAAGTATTGATGAAATTTTTTAAGACATAATAGAAGTTTCTTAGACCAAAATAAGAGCACCCTAGTATCCTTTTATGCCTAAATAATCACCTCAAATGCACACCTATAGCAGGAAAGCTTAAGGAGCCCACTTTCACTATGTTTGAACTCAGAGAGGGTTTTTTATGGGGACAAATTGATCTATGGGAGGATGAAGAGGTCCTCATACTCAATTTTTTTGGCATTGAATATAATATCAAGGATATGCTATTTTTAAACTATCCTTAATAAAATTGAAACCCTAGATTGGAGCTTAACAGTATTCAATGTTATTCAAACAAATACAATGCACAGATTTGATATGGAAATAAAATTTATGACATATGAGGACCTCTAGATCATCTATTGAATCCACTAGTTGTCACATGTGAGGTGAAAAGTATAATAAATGGCCTATGAAACTATCGTTTTAGGCCTAATTATAGTTTTTTGATGAGTAAAGTCTTCTCAATCATTGGGAGGGGCCTTAAATATCTGAGTAGAAGTCCTATGATATCTTAAAATCCTTTCAAAAGAATTTCATTCTGATATAGTAGGTTTGAAGCATTAAACTAAGCATTAGTAAGGACTATTTTCATACTTGCATAAAGGACTGAGTCTACAGACCTTTATTAAGGTCATCCATGCTAGTAATAAGTTTAAAAGACCTTGTAAACCTATGATAGGATTTCATGACTCCTCACATCTCAAAAATAAAAATTAAAGGAGCTATGCTCATGCAATTTCTTGATGTCAAAAAATATTGAAGACAAGTACAGGGTCCAATCAACTTGGCAAGGGTTTCCCAGATTGGAAATTATATTTAAGGCTCATAAGAAGATTAAAAACACATCCCATCTTAGTTTTTATATCATGAAACATGAAATAAATATTAAGACAATCATCAAATCCTATTTGAAACTTCTATTATAGGAATTCATAGCGTTATCCAAATATTTTGTTATTAGATTGTAAACACTCCATCGAATATGATTGATAAGTTAAAATAGAGGTTTTTTAACCTTCCATAAGACCTATTTAAATTTGACAAGTGGTTATAGCATCTTGCAAATCCTAATATCAGACCTTCGGTTAGAAATAGGCTTATCTTGATCACCTTGCATGAAAGAAGTTAGAATTGCATGTCTTAATGGTATAAATAATAGTATGAAAAGAGGTCTAAGGTTCAAGTTTCACTCACGCAAATTTATAGAGGAATTGAAGAGCCAAGAATGGCGTAACAAAATGAAAAGTTTGTCCAATAGGCCAAATGTTAATGAAATAACTTGTAACTTCCATTTTAAATAAGTTGATGTGTAATTCCAAGGAGAGGGAGTTAGCTTTAAGAAGCATATAACTATATATGAGTACCTCCTATGCCATCTACCAAGAATAACTACATAAACACTTAGCATGGAGTGTTGAGAACAAGAGGAAAACACATTCTATGTAGACTTGGTGTAAAGATACATTTATTTCATAACTAATTTGATGATGAATAATATTTGATAGACCTTCTCCATGTCCTCTCTTTCTCTCCTTTTTTATCTATAAAATGGCCTTGTTTGGCATTTTAAAATGATCCTCTATGTTGGTATGGTGAAGCGCTGCTAAAATTTATACTTGATGTTTTTTTAAATGAAAACTTAGGTTTTTAACATGGTTGAATCAGTTTTTCATCTCATGACTTTTTTTTTAATCAAAAACTATAATTAACCATGGTATATTAATCTTAATTTTGATAATTAGAATATTGCATGGTGTTTTTATTAAACTTACAAATAGAAAATTGAAAGGAAGTAATTAGAGTTAACAAAATGAAACTAATATGAACAAGACTAAACTATTCCAAATAGAGATTTACGTAGTTTTTAATGTGTTTTAGCTGACTAGAAAAAAACATAAATAATTTCTAAGATAAAAACCCAAACTACCCTTAGAATCTGATATTGAGACTCTTCATGGACATGGGTGCCTAAGTAGGACATGAGCATTAGGTGCTAGTGTCCCTATCTGGTGTTGGAGCCTTTCTAGAAAATTTTGAAAATTAGGGAAAAACCCTATTTGAAAATATTAGTTATGAATTTTTATGATAGATTTGTCTTTATGTGTGCATGATATGCAAGTAGATAACTCATTAAAGATAAAATCTTAGCCTATATGCCACATAAAAAATAGCTTATATTGAACGAGTAAAAAGGGATTAGTGGGTGGAATTGTTCTAGAAATTAATACCCCATTATATTGAGTGTTACCTAGATAACAATACTCCTAAGAGGGATCAAACCTACATGTACTTATCCCACATAATTGCTTCATGAAAGCATGCTCTTTTGACTATGTGAATGCATATAGAATAGTATTGAATACTTTATCATGATATCTTAGTGTTGCATAAAACTAAATTGAGACTTCTTTAGGATTTATTGAGTGTCTTAAAACCTAGTTTAGAGAAACTAGTGAAATGTGTCTCAATGTGCACTTGTGTATAATTTTCTTAATCGGTTTTTTCCAAGTTGTATAATAAGTGAATTAAATGTGTATTTATAGAAATTCCAAAGTGAATACCACATGATAGGAATCCTAAGGGTATGAATACTTATCTAAGGGTGTGTTTCATATCAAAAATTAATTATTCAAGTGACATGTGTATAGGAGTGTGAAATATGGAAATGAGTGCCTAACACTTGTGTCCCTATTGGGAAACTATGTCTATTAAGGTTGAGTTCTAAAATTTGGATCTAAACTAAGGCATACAAATGCATTGAGGTGTTTTCATAAATTTTTACATTTTTATATGCAACATATGATTATTATTAGGTTAAAAAAAGGTATTTGATTGTACTTAGGATATAGGGTGGTGTAAAAATAGGTACTAATTTAGTTCACAAGTTAATTAATGATAAAATGGATTAAATCAAACATGATCAAGTATTTGTGTCCATATTTAAGTTACTATAGAGAGGTGATTTTGATAGTTACTTTATATAGTTCTCAATTTTGACATGCATGTGCTTGAAAGATGCAAAACTTTAGTTTTTACTTGATCCTAAAGGCTCATTTATTTCTATTTTTTTGTGTGGATAAAAATTGTCAAGGTTTATTTGGGAATATAAAATAGGAAGATTAGTTCCTAGATTTTTTGACACTAGGGGCTAGGTAGAAGCATGAAGAGGGGTAGAGTGGAAGCTACACAAAGTGTGGTGATAATATAGCTTCAAGTGAGATGGGTTATCCTTATAAAATGGAAGGTAGGATATGATAATATAATTAATGTATTGATAATATAAACACTACTAATAATCCCCAATGGTAAAAAGGGCCAAATTAGGGAGATGTAGTGAGAACTCATAATAAGAATGAAGGGCATGTGATAAGATTATATAAATTTGAAAGGCACTCTTATTGTCTTGGTGACATGTGGATGGAGGATTCCATATTTTAGAAAGATTTGTTATAAAATTATCGATTCATTTCATAATACAATGATATTGATAAATGTGCATGTAGTGAAGGAAACCCTAAATCTGACTCACTAAACATTGAAACCCACACATACATATATTTAGAGGAAGGAATTGATCAATAATTGTTCTAAGTTAATAGGTTAAAATTGGGATTTTTTTATAATATATTAAGTTAAGATATTTTATTTCAAATACCTATGGAGAAAAGGAGTGTGCATGGAAGTAAATGAGCTACATAAGAAATTAGATTTATGAGTGTTTCATCTATGACATGAGGGGTTAGTGTTATGATATTTTGGTTACAGAGAGTATTTCAATAGTTAACCACATAGTTTCAATTTGAGTAGACACCACACCAGGAAGTGTAGGGCTGCTTGGAGTTTCATGAAGGGATATTAGTGGACCAGGAGGCTGTATTACAAAAAGAAGAAATATATGGAAGAAAAAACAAGTGGTGACTCATAAAAAAAGTGTATAAGATGTCAATTAATATAATTGAGTATATATGGGTTGATAATGTCACAAAAAATATCCATAAATTTTATATCATGTGGCACACATAAGGACTAACTATGAAGGATAAAATAAATAACTAATCTGTGATGCAATGTTAGAATGTTCACATACCTTGTGTAACAAATACAATACTAATCATAATGTGCTCAATTTTTATCAATTGAATAAATCCTTCCTAAATTAGTTTCATATTCCCAAGTTTGAACAATAGAACATCTTTTCATTGAAGGAGATGGATTGGGATGCAAGTAAAAGTGTACGTGTATATGAGGAAAAATTGAAGACACTATTTTGGAAAATTTACTATGATATCCAACCATTATAGCATGTGAAATTTTTTATTGGTGGATTATTTAGGATACAAATGGAAATTAATAATTTTCCTAATACATGGGAAACACTAGATGTTGTGCTAAGAATTGAAGTTGTTGGGAACTTTGATATAGGGATAAACCCATTTCTTGGATCCCAAATTTAAAATATGGTGACATAGCTAGAGAACATCTCAACAACTTATACATAATAAGTGTTAAATTCATTTTGGTGTACCATTGTGAGGTGGATGGAAAAAATAAATAGAATTGGAAAAGGAAGTAGGTGTAAGTAGTGCATTGTCCTTTGAAGATTGAAAAGATGATCATGGGACACACAACTATTTGTTTTTTTATTATACCAATAAAATAAATGTCACATATTTTTGGAAGATTTGTTATTATAATACATAGAACATAAATAATTTTAGGGTGGGAGATGAGATCAATAAATCAATAGATATGGCGATGCATCAAGCTACCATCATGACATAAAAAATATTAGGGTAGTTACAAAAACTATGGAAGATGTAATGAGCCAAACTCAATCTAATAGGTTCAACAAAAACTATGGTAAAGGTTACTATCAAAGCCAAGGTGATGGGAATAACAAAAACCAATAGTGAAGCTATAATCAAAGGATAATTTCATTTGGGTGTGGAGGAATAAAAGGTAACAGTAGTAAGCATGGTCTCATAACATGTTTGAAATGTGGAAAAGGCCATTATCAAATGGATTGTACAAATTATGCAACTTTTGGACATTATAGAATTTACCTTGAAATAAAGGAGTGTTTAGTTCCATAATTAAATCTCATCTAGAAGGGTCAAGTGCAAAACTCTAAAAACATGATTCAAATTAGTTAGGGAAATGACTTGGATAGAAAGGTAAGAAAATGATAGGGATGATGGAGGTCCAAATCTCAACATAATGACTAGGTGTGGGATGGAAAATCAAGCCCAAGATTGGACAACTCATTACGTTCTTTGATTTATTTTAATAAGCACATGTAATTTCATAAATCTAGTTGGGCGAGTCAAGAAAAGAATCTATCATAATTTTTATGCTATATGTCTAAGTATCTTTATGAGAGATTGTTTGTCCAAATATTTAATAAATGAGATACAATCCCATTTATATAGTATAATATAATACAAATTATGTAGAAGTAATGTGGAAATGAAATGAATAAACTTTACAACTAGATAAGTAGAATTAGAATAATATGGTAGGTAATATGTTGTGCAATCAGGAATATGTGTAAGATGAATTTGCATAAGATAAGTGTGGTGGAGAAAAAATAGGGGTTTGATCAATTTAGCATAAATTGGCAGGAAAGTCTGTAAAATAGATGACTTGAGTAGGGAATGTGTAACTGATGGTATGTATAAACATGTTGAATCCACAAACTTGGTGCACAATGTGTGATGTGAAATAAGGGATAGATGTTGCACATGATGTAATGATACATAAATAGTAAGTATGAACACACTCAAGAAAATGAATTAGTAGGTGAATTAAGTTATGCACACATAAGTATAAAGGGGAAATGGTGCATTTCAAAAGGGTCATTTTCAAATTCATTTTCAAATAGAAATATTGAAAAGCCAAAGCAAAAAAAAAAATGAGTAGAAGAAAAAATTATACTGTAAGTAAAGAAAAGTGTTGAGATAAGACGTGTAGAAATTAGGGAAACATCATGGTTTCTAAGCTATATAGATGGTAAGAGACATGAGGATAAGAGTGAGACTGGTTGGGTGGATTTTAAAAATGGGATTTTTAGAAAAGAGTTTTCATCAAGTATTTGACCATTTTTTTTTTGGATTCAAGAGGAAAGGTATGAGTACCTACTATTGGTGCTTGGATTTGCACCAGGAATTTGTATAACTTGCTGAGGAAAGAACGGAGGCATGAGCATTCAAATATTAAAACCCAATTGGTAAATGCATGGAGGGCCACGTACATTATATCCACACTGTCAGACATGCCTACGTGGACTTAAAAAAATACTCAGCCCCATGTTACAAGAAACCTGCCCATGTGGAGGGAAAGCAAGGGAATAAAGCAAAGTTTCATGTTGACGTGGAGAGAGGAGGCAAGTGGCTGCAAGGAGTAGTTGGCAGAGATATGGATTGTCATCTCCGTCATTTCCCATATTGTACCTAGAATGAAGAGATAAAACTCCTTTGGCGATTAGGAGATCTAGCCTGCGTTGTGTATGGTTTTTTAAGTGCTTTGATGATGAGTATTATGGATTCCAAAGCAGAAGATACTATGTCAACCATGGAAAAGGAAAAAGAAAGGATATGTCCACGAATTAATGGTGATGGAAATGAAAAGCGAATGGACTCTATATCTACAGGAAGAAAATGTGAGTGTAAAAGGGATCTACCCTGCTGATGGGTCAAAGACAACGACATTACCATCAGTATCACCTGTTACTATAAGACCCTTGGAGGAATGAATATCTGCAAAAAATGATTTTAGCCCCTATGCTTCAAATGGTCTCGAATTTTTTGGGTCCATGATTTTAATGCTTGAAGAAAGTGATGTGAATGTATATTGCAAGCGATAACCGACACAGGAAAATGAATGTGAAAAGATACCTTCTCAAATGAATCCTATCCTAAATCCATCCAAAAGGGGAAAGCATAGAAAAGATTTCCAGAGGGAGATCCTCCCGAGCATTTCATCTTCTATCCGAGCAAGACTTAATGGAATATGCAAACAGAAATTTTCAATATACGATCTTGTTGATGGAGACCTTGTTCATTTATCAATTGAGGATAGAATGCCAACAGATGGACTATTTCCCTTAAATGCTACTAAGCGGAGCTTGTCAAATCATGCTGGCTAGATCACAGATAATGGCCATTGTAATGTATTTAAGGGATCTTCATCATTTCATCTATGGTTGGTAGAGTGAACCTGTAAATGTGAGCACAAGAGAGTGCATGCCTAGACAATATAAATTTCCATTGGAAAGTGCTTCAAATTCAAATTCATTGTGCAAACAAAGAAAGATTGTTGTGTTGAAGCACCATATAGAGAAAATCTTGGATTTTTGAAAATCTCGGTATTCTGTAGGTCCAGGATGCAGAAATGGAGAAAGTTGAAAAATTAAAAAAAATTGCAAATTTCAGAAAATTGCATGAGGCCCCAAAAGTCCTTAGGAAATTCGTGTGGGAGAACCAATTTGCAAAATTCAAGTCTCCAAAATTCAATTGCAAATTGCAGTCAACTCTCCCAATCCTGCCAGTCAAAGCTAATGAAAAAAGTCAACTCAAGAGGAGCTTTAAGGAGATCTTGAGGAGGAATGCAATTTTGCAATTTTGCACTTGTGCAAATTGCAATTGGGTCTCCAAAACTTCCAGTCAATGCCGATCAATATGGGGTCCTAGTGCAAGTGGAAACTTTCAAGGCCATTTGTAATTTTGTAAATTTGTAAAATTACAAATTACAATTGGAGTTATGGATTCCCTAAGAGGAACTTTTGAGGGAAGTGAGAACCCCAACTACAACTTACAATTTTTTAAAATTACGAATTACATTTGGAGTTCTGGATTCCCTAAAAGGAAATTTTGAGGGAAATGGGAACCCCAAGTATAACTTACAATTTTGTAATTTTACAAATTATAAATTACAGTTGGAGTTCACATTCCCCTAAGGGAACTTTATAAGGGAACTACAAATATGAATTGCAATACTACAATTTACAATTCTATAAATTTCAAAGGGAACTTTTCTAGGGGGATTACAACTGTAAATTAGAACCCTACAATTTGCAATTCTGTAATTTACAAACTACAAAATTGTTGTTGAGCTCCACATTTTTCCAATACAAAGGAATTGCAAAATTGCAAATAGGACCTAGATTTGCTCAAAAAAAAAAGAAAATTACAAATTTGCAAAAGTGACCAGAATTTCCCCAAAAGTTCAGAAAGTGAAAACTAATGCATTTATGCATTAAAAATGTGGAAACAACCCTAAAAAGCAAAATTTTAAAAAGTGAAGGTGAAAATTGCAAAGTGTAAAAAAAGGTTTGATCCAAAAAGCAAAAAGGTAAAAATGACCTAAGTATTGCATTTCCTCATGTTTTGCTTGTTCAGGCTCCTCCATGGGAGAGATGTTGCAGGTTTGCAAGGCCGGGCCATTAGAGGAAGATCATTCAAATGGACATGGACATAGTATATTCCCATGAAATCATTGCAAATTAGGGTTGTTCTTTGGCATGCATATGAAGAAGGGTAGCTGTCAAGAAGATTTTAGATTTTCAAATGAGTGGTGATAAGCATCTCCAAGTAGTTTCACAAGAGAACAAAAGATTTTTTTTGGTCTCTAAGGTGAATTTTCTTCTTCCAACTCATGTAAAATGCATTTCTAGTCAAATAGAGCAAAGGGCTATTGAAAATATTCGTCATTTCATGTAGAGGCAATTAGAACAATGATTTTTCTTGCAAATGGATGAAGATTCTAGGTGTGGTAAGGAATATTTTCCAACTGGGAGCATCTTGACAGAACTTGAAGGGTTGTTTTACAATTTTTTAATATTTCAAATTGTTACCCACATTCTCGGATTTGAAAAGGTTAAAAAATGTATAAATAAAGGGCTTGTCTTCTATTCTAAAGTTGTTATTGTTGGTCTTTACTTTTCTCTCCAAGTATAGGTTATTCAAAATGTTGTGATCATTTTTGTGTGCATGTATTATCTCTTTTGCTAAGGGGGTTACAATTGTACATATATTACCAAGATCTAAGAGCATGTTTATATATCTCCCATGTCCAACATGGAGAAAACTCACCATGCATATCCCCGTGGTAGCATTTTGAAACATTGATGTATGTAAGACCTATTTTCAAGGTAATGGAAAATACATGTGGTTCTTACAATTTCTTGTTGATGAAATACAATAATATGTTTTACATGTTCTACTGATTGGATATTTGTTTTTGTGTTCATTTTTGGTTGTCATTTTGAGCATAGATCTAAGTTATAAATCTCTTTCTATAGTTATATTTGGAAATATGTTGTTGAATACATTTTATGGCACCTTGAGTTTATGAATTCAATGGGAAAAGGTATTTGAAATTTTATTTGTAGTGTATGCTCTAGGGTTTCAAGAAACTTTTAGGTATTTACATTTCATTGGCACTAATAATTGTAAATTATTCTTAGTTGTTCCCACTAGCTTACATTTAAGTCTTCTACATTTTTGCAAACAAGTGATGTCATGAATATTGAAAGAATACCTAGTATTTAAAAACCACCAGCACACTACCCACCTTTTTATAACTATCTAATTGTCCTACCCTACAAATAATACCCCTTATTGCATATTTTAAGTGTTATTTACCTTGAAGATGCATGAATTTTTGCATATACAAAATGTCTTTTCTCTTTGTGCTTTAAATCCCAACATTGTACTCTTCCATTCAACCCTTTGTTATTTAAAATTATTTAGATTTAAGGTTAAAATAACATACATATATGTCTTTAATAGCTTTTATGTGACCTAGTGCATTTGTGCATTCTATGTGACAACCCTTCTCGGGTGGAGTGAACAAGTTTGGTTGTGCTCTAGTCATATTTGTATCTCTTTATGCCAAAAATATCCATGGAGGTTGAATTTTAGAATACTCCATGTGATCAAGCTACCCCTTAGGTCCTCTCACATTGGTTTAGGTAGAGCCAATTTTAGTAGGGAACTAACCATACCCTTTGTCGGTGCCTCCCAGTCATTTTATGCATCTAGTCCATTTTTTATGCCAAAACCTTCCCCAGCTATAGTGACATATCAACATGTTTTTCATCTTTTTTTATCATTTTATTCAAGTGTGAAATGCTGAGCAAAAGAGGTGTACAACTAGGAACCAACACCTATGATGATAATGAAAATAAAATGAGAAGTAATGGATGTTAGGGGATATAGTTATGGAACATGAATCATGGAGGTGAAGATAAGACAAAAAAATAGTGTAGATGCCTAATAAACCACCATTAAAAAAGAAGGAGAAGGAGAAAAAAAATCCATTTATGGAACCATTTATAAAAAATATAGGTTTAGTTATAAAAGAGAAATAATGTTGATTTTCTCATAATCTTGCATGATTGAATATTTTAACCAAAAATATAAGCAATGTAAAATGTTGTTAGATGTGGAAATAGATACCAAAAATGAGAAGGTAGACTAAACCACTTCTTGGTTCCTATAGGAATGATGGAATTAAATGAGCTATTGCACTTTGAGAATCTATAAGAGCTGGTGAATTAATTATTGGCATGCACTCATGAGAGAAGGTTAAATAATGTAGGATGGAGATTGAAGATCTTGGCCACAAGGATGAGTAAGATAACCACTAAAAATTGGTGGGTATAATGTGTGCAGGTTGTTGAAGAAAGTTTCAAAAGTCAACAAAGTAGTAAAATTTTTGGGGATATCAGTAGGAGGAAATACCATTATGGTATAAATAAATATGATAATAGTTATGATCATTTATGCATAGCTTGTTAACTCAAAAATGATCACTTCAAGATAATAATTTATGGGGATCAAGGAAGTCATATATTTGGCATCGTTTGTATAGAAGAAAAGGATTAGTACTCAATAATTTCAAATACATTTAAAAATTAAGGATGATAGTATACAAGGATGGGAACTAGATAGTAGAAGAATTTTATTAGTAAGGTATTCTAATTTTTCTAATGATTGAATAGATTGGGTTTCATCAAGGAATTTTTGGGTTCATGTTGATTATTAAAATTGATTTTTTCCACACATAAGTATGGCATACACATGAAGACATGAGATGAAGAATACCTATACGAAGAAGATGAAATTTTGGTATGAGTATATGAAGGAAGCATTCAAATAAGATTATATAATACCACCACAAAATTAAATGTAATGTAATGGTTTTTAACAATTTGTGTAATGGCATACTAAATATTAGCCACATTTAAAATAAATAGATTATGGTCAAGTTGGGATAAGTTACAATATGTAGTAATTTTGTAGTTTTTAGAAATCATGTTAAATGGAGTGAAGGACATGTCAAGAACAATATCAGATGTCTCGATGATTGATGCATTGAGGAATTAACTAAGAATAAATTATAAGAAGATATTACCTGATTGAGAGTATCTAAAAATGAAAAATTTATATAATGATATTTTAGAAATCAAGCCACAATTTTTAATTAAAGTATATCTATATCAATGTAACCTCACATACATGTTGAGACCATTGAAGAATAAGGGTAAAATTCCAAGGAACCTAATGTAATATTTTCCACTATGAATACTATTTATAATTAATAAGCTTATTCAACAAAAAAGAGAGGAAGAGAGAATTTCTTTTAAAAATTAATAGAATCAAGAAGCATTAGACAAAGGAAAGGATAAATTAAAGGAATATAAGGGAAATTCAAATTCAATTTATACATCAAGGAACATGCTTAGAATATGAGGATAAAGTGCTAGCCTAAGTTCCAAAGGGAAGTTCGGGAGACAATTCCAACTTAAATAGAAACATGAAAAAATTGGGGGGAGTCATTATTAATGTACATGATACCTAATGAAGTGTTGGATAACTTAGACAATCAAACATGATTGCACTTAGTAGAAGCCCTCAAACTCATAGTGTAACTATTATAATTGACTAAACCAATCCATGTACAATCTTGTTAGTATTTAACTCAAGGCCCTTAAGGATTAATGGATGTTTTGCAATAAATTTCATAGGAAAATATGCAAAAACAAGTATATATGGAGAAGACACCATGTGAGGAAGTAAGCATAAAAAAATGGGTGGAGGAGTCGTCACCAAGCTAAAGAAAGAGGATCAACAAAAAGATCCAAACATAACTAAAGGATAAGTTAATTCACAAACATGGATAAAAAACATAGAGAACATTATACAAGATGATCAAAAATAGTTGGATGATGTTATATAGGTAAGATAAATACATTTTGTGTGGCTAGGAAGTCTTATGATTAAAATAAGATCCTCAATTTTGTTGATCAGGATGATTCGACAGAGTAATTTTACGAAGAGGAACCTTAAAAATTTGGAGGCTATGTTTTATAGTTATATTCATTTATTAGAATTTTAACTCCCTGTGAAGACATTTTTGAAGGTGAAGGGACAATAATAAGAGTTTGACAATGATTATGAAGGTAAGATAAATGTGATTGATTTTAGAATAGTGATATTCTCAGTTATCAGAATAGAAATGGTAAATTTATCCCTAAAGATAATTAGGATGGATCGTTTAGGAGATCTAAGTTTAGAGGATTTTCTATATGAGATGAAAATAGATTAGGATTCCTAAAACAAATATGAAATAAATATTAGATATTAATAACATTGGTTGAAGTGGAGCACCCAAAATTTTATATGAATGTTCAAGTGTTCTATAAATTACCCCTATAGAAACTAACTATGGAAATTTAATACTTTCTAGATGTAACACCAATACTAGAAAAAACACTGAGGAAGAAAGACTTTGAGAAAAGCTAATTAAGGAGTTGAAATCAAAGATCTAGGATCATTAAAAGGTAATGACCACAAGAATAAATGAGTTTCACTTTAAGGCAAAAGTATTTGGAAAGATATTTGATAGGTTGACATATGTAGAGGAATATGAGGAGACAAGATTAAGATAATAAACCATCACACATGGAGACATGAATAAGATCATGTAGGAGTCAAAATATCAAGTGGAAAAGGTGGTGAAGTTTAAATAATCCCCAAAGGTGAATTCATAGATAAGAAAAAAGTTCATATAATTAGATGTATTATTATAGATCTTCATAAGAAAGTGTTGTGATAAGAATTGATTATGCTAAAAAATTATGAGAAATAGATAAAATTAGTGAAGGCCATAAAAGGCCATAAATTTTCAAAATCCTATAATGTGTTGGTAGCATGTCAAGCCAATCTAGCCACAATATAGTTTAGTAATAGCTTGTTTGAGGATAAACAAATAAGTGTGTTGTGAAAAAATGGTTACCCTATAATTATACTTTAGGAAATTGTAATTAGATTATACAAGGCTTGATGCATGAGTGAGATGTGTCAAATAGGCTTTGGTATCTATAAATTATATACTCATAATTCATGTGTGTGTGAAGGTAGCGTTTGCACATGGTATATGGTATATAGTATGTGGGTTATAACAAGTACAAATAAGATGGAAAAACATATTTGAAGAAGTAAAAATAAAATGAGATGTTGACACATGACATTCATCTAGGAAATGATGATGCATATTGTGTGGGATCAATATAGGTGGGACAAGCATATGCCGAGGAGGAAAAAGAATATTCCACTATGTAGATAAGTAAAAGTATTTAAGAAGGAATATTATTATATTTATAGACAATTGGCATGATGATTGATCAAAATAGGAAAGTCAACGATAACTATCAAGGATCTAAGGGGTCCAATAAAAGTATAAATAGGAATCTTTTTCTCTCATTTGGGAATATAAATTTATATTAGACACTTTGGAGTTCTTGATTCTATTTTTCTTGTGGAGAAGTTTTGATCTAGGGTTTGAGTGTAAAACATTTGAGGTTCAGATGTAAAGATCAACCTTTCATAGTGATCATTGCATGCTTGTGATGTATATTTTTTAAAGTATGTACATTTATGTGAATATAAAAATGTATTTTATATTTGTGATGAATCTTATTATCTTTTTCATTTTTTTACATGGGTGATATTTCTTTTTTCTTTTTTATCTAAATTGATATGTATCTACATCTTTATGATTTTTCCTTAAAACAAGGTCTTAATGCTTTCTTTTTGCACATCGAGTAACCAATTGAATTTTTGGACATAAGTAATAAATCAACATAATAAATTTTGAGTGACATCTTATTTTTTGGACTTACCATAACATTCAAAAGGCTAAATATAAAATGAGCATAATAGTGATTGGTTAATTTATCTTAAGATTAAAAAAAAAAATAGAAACTTATTAGAATGTATAATCCACCCACTTCATTTTTAAAACAAAAATTATAAAAATTACAAAGGTAGTTTAGGTTCCTATGCCCATTACCCATGAATTATTTTGCATATGAATGTTCCATATTTTTTTATAAAACTATTGGAACAAATAAATTATATTATAAGTTTATATATTTATAAAAAGAGAAAAAATTAAAGAGATTATTTCATTAAAAAAAGATATGCAAAATAAAAAATTATATAAAAATATTAAGCAATTTATTTTTCTATTTGACATGATTCATGTCTTCTTTCTCAGTAACATTCTAGATTAAAAAATTATAATATATAAGGCATCATATATATGTTAAAAAATCACATTAATTAGTCCTGAATGGGGACTATTGTCTTCATTTCATCTTAACCTGTTATTATTTCCTACTATGTTGGCCAATCTCAATGCATCATTTTTTCCACTAAAAATATATATGAAGGTTTAGAAAAAATGAAGTGCATGTATTTTAATGCACTCAATATAATATTATATTTTATGAGATGTTGATTAGATGATCAAATTTTATGTTATTTCTAGCTTTTAGCAAATCGAGGTAGCATGTAAATGTCATTACAATCTTCACGTTAATCAAGGCATGGTGGTTTTGGTTTCCATGGATCAGTGTGCATAGGGAGGTTGAACACCATATGATAGGCCAATAGCCATACCTTGGCAGTCAGTGCAAATTTAATAGACATACAACAAGCTAGTGGTGCATCTATTGGCAGCCATTTAACATGCCACAAATGAATTTTTACCTTTACTTGTACTCACCATGTCTAGGGTTTGAACCTCTCAAAGCAACATTTTTTTTCAATAGCATTAACGTGTTCACCATATCAAGTTATATTTTATTCTTTTCATTAACTCAGCCCAAGAGCAACACTGCCACCATTCTTTTTTTCTCAGTTATTTCAACTCAAGTAGAACCACATTCCATTTCAATCAAGGATTTCAATAGACTTAAAAATCCCCTTTGCACTTTCAATAGACTACAAATATGCATTTATCTCCATGTTTGGACATGGCATATATATACTATATATGTGCTATGGGCATTTTTCTTTCTAAGAGTGTGAGTTGCTTTGCACTGACCACTGTGGGCAACAAACTAGAGAGGAGGAGGTTGTTTCTATGTAAAAGCATGATGTTAAGAATAATAATTTTCATATTAACCTATTATTATTTCTTACTATATTGGCCAATCTCAATGCATCATTTTTTCTACCGAAAAATATACGAAGGTTTGGTAAAAAGGAAGTGCATGTCTTTTAATGCACTCAATATAATATTATATTTTATGAGACACTGATTTGCTGAGCAAATTTTATGTTATTTGTAGCTTTTGATAGATTGAGGTAGCATGTAAATTTCATTATAGTCTTCACGTTAATCAAGGCATAGTGGTTTCAATTTTTGTGGAGTAGTGTGCATAGGGAGGTTGAACACCGTATGATAGGCCAATAGCCATACCTTGGTAGTGAGGGAAAATTTAATAGACATATAGCAAGTTGGTGGTGCATCTTCTGGAAATCATTTAGCATGCCACAAATGAATTTTTACCTCTACTTGTATTAACCACATCTAGGGTTCAAACCTCTCAAAGTAGCCTTTTCATGTAATAGCATTAACATGGTCACCATATCAAGTTCTAATATATTTTTTTCATTAACTCAGCCCAAGAGCAACACTGCCACCATTATTTTTTTCTCAATTGTTTCAACTGAAGCATAACCACATTCCATTTCAATCAAAGTTTTCAATAAACTCAAAAAGCCCTCATGTGCTTTCAACAGACTACAAATATGCATTTATCTCCATGTTTGGACATGGTATATATATTTTATATGTGTTATCAGTGTTTTCCTTTCTTAGAGTGTGAGTTATTTTATACTAACCACTATGTGCAACAAACCAAAGAAGAGGAGGTTGTTTCTCTATAAAAGCAAGATGGTAAGAATAATAATTCTAAATTTAAATTTAACACTTTGTAGTCAAGGTTTGATGATGAAACATTTGGAAGGCTCAATCGACTTCCCTTGCTCAAAAGAAGACTCCTCTTAGGCTCCTTTGCTTGCTAACTGGCTTATCATTCATTTTTCCTTGTTATTTTTTAGCCTGTGCATTTTGTGATCATGGTTAACATTTTATGGTAGTTTTTTGCCTTTCACATGGTTGTACGGCATCAAATTTTTTCATCCAATCTATTTTAGTTCTCCATGAAATTATTTCTTTCTTTTAAATTATTCTTCAACCCCAAAATGCCATGTTCTCAGTTCTAAATTTTACAAGGCTTTGTGCTCACTAGCTCTATGGGTCTTACATTTGTCATATGGATAAATTCCTTTCTAATGCAAACCACCTATTCTTTATAGACTTTTACCCTTTAGCATGTTTTTATTTTCATAATTGTTTTTTTGGATAATGATCTCTAGTTTGGTCTATCTCAAAGTGGTGTGCCTCATTTTTCACCCATGCAAACACAAGAAGTTTTTAATTTGCACCCTCATTCACCATCTATGATCCAAAAATATAGTAAATCACTTATGGCTAGGGATATCAGGGATCCATGTAATAGCAAATCCCAACACCATGAAAGTCAAAATCAATGTAATTATTAACAAGGTCTAGATACAAATAGTCAATCATGTAGGATTAACAGTAGTTGGCCATAGTTTAGAGTAAAATACATTTTTCATAAGAAAATTGAAATCAAAATCATCATTTTCATACAACTATCAGCCACTCATAGCTTGCGCAAGCCAAAAATGATTATTTTAACGTACTCTATTTTATAAGATGATTTGTTTTTTATTAAGCATGCCCACATAGGTTAGTGGCTTTAGAGATCTAGTTAGAAGGAAGGCCTGCAATTACAATGGTATAAAAATAATTTTAATGTCTTTTACCATTGTACTTATTATGGTTTTGGCTCTTATGATTAGATCAAAATTCATTTCAGTGCCTAAAACACATTTTTAGATCTAGGAATGAGGCAAAACTATGAATATCATCATATCCATCGAGGTGCTTGAGTCTGTAAAGCACACCACCTATCAAACTATTCACCTGGGTAATGTCACTATGTACTTAGATTGTGATCAATTTTTGATCTAATGAAGCTTGCATTTTGTTTTTTTTCTTTTGGTTGTGCAGCTAACCAAATTTGCAAGCAGAGGATTCTCTTTGGGATTACTGGGTGAGAAATAAAAATTGTTGGTAGCGGCATTGAAACCAGAGGAATGGGCACAATATAGCCCAATAATCTAGCAAATTTGCCTTTCTCTAGTAAAATAGGTTGTCATTGTTTGTTTTTGTAGATTTTTTCATCCTTGGTAGAGCCCAAACCAAACCTACAGTTAAATGATTTTTTAATTTTTTAATGTAAAACTTTTAAAAAACAATTAATTGTCATGGAAGTACGCTGGGCAAGAAGGATTACAAGACAATGATTTTTTGATGCATTTCAATGTTATTTGTTAGTGATTGTGTCAGGATTGAAGCCATTGAAAACATATCTATATTTAGGGGAAAGACAATGTATTTTTTGTGCAAGAACAGGACAACAAAAGAGCCCATGTGGAGGTTCAGTGCGAGAATTATTGTCTAATGAAGAATCCATGAAGAATTTTCCCAAGGGTTTTGAGACCATGACTGTCCCATCTGACAAGGGTTCCATCATGTTCATTCCTCAACCTGATCTTTGATCTTGATGTTTTGATTCTGCAGTTTGTGCTTTTAGATTTACTATGGTTTGCATCTATGTTTTGTTATTAACGGTTCATTTTTAAATTTGTGCCTTTTTATTTAAGCTAGGCTATGAATGTGGTCACAATTTTATTAAAAAAATAGAACAATAATATCTAATTTAAAGATAATAAATCATAATACACTCTGTAACTAAGTTTGCAGATTTGATAATATTGTAATATATTTGCTTGGTATGTTCTTTTGTTGTGTAGCAACTGGCTTAACCTATAGTGTTAGACAGAGTGGATTAGGTGATGGTTGGGTTATTGCAATCTCAAGAATGGATTTATTTGTTAATTAGTAAGATGGGGGTTTTTTTAATCTAGTTTCTAGCTTGTAAAACTAAATATTTTTTTGGTTTCCCAAAATGATAACTTTACACATGCATGGATTGATTTTAGTATTTTTACCTTGTAAAACCTAAGTTTCATGAATCAATAACATCCTCAAAACTATTCTCCCCTTCCCATAGGGATTAGGCACTATGCGCCCATGTTTTGTTTTGAAATCATTTTGGAAGGGATGTGAAAATTTTTAATGACATACATGTAGGAATGTCATGTAACATAAAATTAAGAATAAGTTTTGAAAGTACTAAAAGGGTTGAACCCCTCACCACTAGCCTATGTTCAAATATGAATATTCAAAGTATCCAATCTTTCACTAGTAATTGAACATTTTAAAATATTCATATAATATGTTTTCATGTTTGTTACATTCAAAAATTTAAGTGTAAAAATGAGCATAATAGTGACTATTTAATTTATCTTAAGATAAAAGAATAGAAATTTATTATAATGTATAATCTACCCACTTCATTTTTAAAATAAAAATTATTAAAATTGCTAAGGAAGTTCAGGTTCATATGCCCATTACCCATGAATTCTTTTGGATTTGAATGCTCCATGTTTTTTTTATAAAATTATTGGAACAAATAAATTGGATTATAAGTTTATATATTTATAAAAAGAAAAAAAATAAAAAGATAATTTCATTAAAAATATATATTTAAAATAAAAAATTATATAAAATTATTGGAACAAATAAATTGGATTATAAGTTTATATATTTATAAATAGAAAAAAAGTAAAAATATAATTTAACTAAAAATATATATTTAAAATTAAAAAAATTATATAAAAATATTAAGGATTCTTTTTTTCTATTTGAAAGGATTCAGGTCTTCTTTCTCAACAACATTCTAGATAAACAAAATTATAACACATAAGGCATCATATATATGTTTAAAAAATCACATTAATTTTGTTTTGAAATCATTTCGGAAAGGATGTAAAATATTTTAATGACATACATGTAGGAATGTCATGTAACATAAAATAAGTTTTGAAAGTACTGAAAGGGTTGAACCCCTCAAAACTAGCCTATGTTCAAATATCAATATTGGAAGTATTCAATATTTTACTAGTAATTGAACATTTTAAAATATTCTTATAATATGTTTGCACATTTGTTACTGTTGTACACAGTGGTTTATCACTAGCATTAGGTAATTTTATTAATAGAATTGACTACCTCGAAAACTCATATTTACATTTACAATATATTCATAACTAAGTTGTAATTATCTATCTTAATGAAAATTTTGTCCAATCAAACTCATTTCATAAAATTCATATGTATTTTATATATTAATTTTTTTTAAGAAATTTATAAGATTCATTTTTTTAATTAATAAAAAAAGGTGATTAAGATTTGAATAGATCGTTAATATAAAAATATAAATATTTGTAACTCTATTTAGTGCATGTAATAATAAGGAACAATGTTGTGGTGATGATTTATTCTGACGATCTTCACGCATGATGTTAATTAGATATGATTTCATATTCTTGTTTTTCCTTGGATTATTATATATAATTGAAAAACATTTTGACCTTTATGATAATTTTTATATCAATAACTTATTTTTATTTATTATTTAATATTATATATGGCATATTTAATGTTATATCATCTTACATAAATAAACCATTATATTTTATTTTTCTTAAGAATTTTATCATTGAGTTTGTATTATTTTTTGTTATATTCATTATTTCATGTTGATTTTATATCAATATTTATTTTAATAAATATTTATATTTTAAATTTTTTTTTGGATGTAACCTAGAGATGATTTCTCACTTGTGTTGCATTATTTTTTGTTGAATAGATTAAATATCCTCATTTTCATAATTACGATGATTTTATATGTCATCTACAATGGTTTGATATCTATTTTTATATAATAAAATTATTTGTATATAAATAACTTTAACAAAAATCAACCCATTTATTCCTCTAATACACTTAAGTATAATAATAAACCTTGGAAATACTTTCACAATAATTTCTATAATTATCACCTCACATTTGTTCTTTCGTTTATACTTAAGACTATATTTCTATGATCTAACTATATTAACAAGTGAATCACATTAAATGACATATGATATGATCATGTATCCATTAATTAAATATTTTACTTATTTTTAATGCTATTTTCATCATTTTTAATTATCGATTTAAACACCCTTTGAAACATTCCATGTAACAAATACTTTATTATTTTCTATCAATGAAAGCTCCAGCATCAACATATGACATGTTTCATATGTCTCAATGTCTCTTTTTACAACTCAGGGTTTTCAAGGTCATAACTAGAATCAAAAAGTGGTGAAGATAAGAGAATATCATTTCTCCACATATATACATGTCTTTGCTGACACCTTCTAAGAGGACCATAATGGGTTTCTTTATTGTGAGTGTATAATAACTTTTATAAAATATTGAATTGCTCCCCACAATTCATGATTTCCATACAAATTTTGATAATTGAACTTAATGAATTAAGTGGGAAGAATAACATACATATCTTTAAAATAAATGTCTGCTAAACTCCTCTACCATATTAGTGACTCAAATTAAATACATGATGAGTAGCACCTTCCAACAAATTTAGATATAATAATAAAAAATTATGGAAATTTGTTAATATAAATTTCAAATCTACCATATATTATTAAAAAAAAAGGCTATTTATATATGGGGTATTGATTTGCCACTTATATTTATATAGGGATCTTTAGTAATTTATATGGTATGGGCCCTCCTCCCTTGTTCCCAGATATTTTATTATGTATTACACATAATAGGTCATCAATCCTATCTATATATGCGGTCACTATAAAGAATTATAGGGCTTATCCTTCCATTCCTTCCTATTTAAATTATAATCTAGGCATTTAGCTGACCCTGGTCCCTAGATGGGGTTAGGGCCAAGGCATTTATCTAGGCTCCCTTAGAATTCTATATGACAACCCCTTCCCTATCTATTTGGGAGACAAAGTAACTACTCTATAATCATGGTCCCTTATCTATATACTAATAGATGGATGATGTGATGTGGTGTTGGACCCCAATATCAATGTCAATGTCCATCTAAAGAAAGGGGGGTTGAGTAAGGGTTTGATATGATCTTAGATTACAGTGGTGTGGCCCATCCTATCTATATGGCTCATCCATATTTCTCTCCCTCTCAATTTGATCCCACCATTCATATATATAATATGACCATTAATAATTGATTATATATATAATCATCATCAATTAGTAATGGTCATATTAATTTTTCAACGTCGTGAACTATATAGATCTATACGGTCCCATCTTCAAACCTATATATATATAAAAGTTTGAGAATAGGGCCTTATAAATTTATATGATTCATGACATTGAAAAATTTATATATATATATATATATATATATATATAATCTTTCTTGATGCATTGTATCTCACTCTCTCATTTCACCCGCCCAAATTTCGTCTCCTCTCTGCTCAAACACTCTTACTTACAAACTGCAATTTACACTACTAAAACCCTTCCGCTATAATTATTAAAAAAAAATCCGTATAAATCCAGACGATCAGAATCAATTGAAACTTTTCATTCATAATTATATTCTTAAAAATACTTAAAGCATATAACACTTTCAGGGATGTATTTATCATTCATAATCATTTGCTTTCAAAAAGTTAAAAGTATATAACACTTTTATAAATGTGATTATAAAAATATTTGGACAAAATTTAATTATAGTAATTATATTTTTCATGAATGTAATTTTCATTCATAATCATTTGCTTTCAAAAAGTTAAAAGTATATAACACTTATATAAATGTAATTATAAAAATATGTGGACAAAATTTAATTATAGTAATTATATTTATAAAAGTGTTAAATTTAGTAAAATTATTATATATTATTATAGTTATTTAATTAAATTTAACATTTTCATTTATGTAATTACAATAATGTGTACACAAAATTTAATTGTTAATATAATAATGAAGATTTCATAATAAATGTACATTTTCAATATTTATTATATTATATATGTAAATTTTGTTTATTAATATTTTGTGTTCAAGATTATTATTTTTTAATTAAAATAGATAATTAATACTTATTTGATATAATTTTTTTATGATTTAATTTTTAAAAAAATCATATAAACACTAGTTCCTATCTTTATTGTGTTAACAAATGTAACTATGCAAGCTCATAATAAGATGTATATACAAACTAGTGTTGATATAGAAAAATATTACTTTCAAATAAAATGAATGCTTTAAAATTAAGAATTGTTGGTGGTGATTAATATATATAATGCAACACTCAAGTTAGAATTAGAAAAAAGTAATTTGTTTTATTTATTACTAATAATAGTAATTGGGTGCTCAAGATTATAATTTCTTTTTAAATAGAATGTTTTTTAAATGAAATATGCAAATCAAAAATAAACATCTAATTAGAAGACAAGTAGTATTGAAATTTGTTATAAATAAATTATTTTAATAGATGGAAAAAGGTGATGTGGCATTTTTTTTAAACTTTATTATATAATAGATGTATTTTTTAAGAGAAAATTGATTCAATCATTTATAAGAAAATAAAATATTTTATAAAATTATCTTAAAGAATATTCTAAATATTTAGAAAGAGAGAATCATAATTTATATGATTTTTAAAATTAATTGAGAATGAATTACATATTTTATAATAATAGTAATATGAGTTACATATAATATAATATTAGTATATATATTTTAGATAAATTTATGTAAAATATATCAATAGATATCATTCTCAATGTATCCATATCATATTGAATTGTGAGTAACTTATTTATTTATCATGATGTGGTAATATTTTTTTATAATAATTTATTTCCATTATTTTATTGTTATAACTATTTATAAATATAATGTGATAAAATCTATATATTATTTATAAATTAGTTATGATTATATGTATATTATTTATTGGTTGATTGTTGTGTGGTGATATTTTCTATAATAATTTATTTTTAAAATTTCATTGTTATGATTATTTATAAATATGTTACCATAAAATCTATATATTACTTATAATATAATTACGATATTTATATATTTTCTATTTATTTATTATCATGTGGTAATATTTTTATTGATAATTTATTTTTAAAATTTCATTATTATAATTATTTATAAATATGTTGCATTAAATTCTATATGTTACCTATAAATTAATTATGATTATTTATTGTCAATATGATGTGATAAAATATATATTACTTAATATTATATATTAAATAAGAAATGACAGTTCAATTTACTCTTTTTTAATATATATTACCTAATATTATCTATTCAATAAAGAATGACAGTTTAATGTAGTGTTTATATATATATATATATATATATATATATATATATATATATATATATATATATATATATATATATATATATATAATTAATTAATTATGGGTATCTATATATTATATATTCAATAAGGAATGACAGTTCAATTTACACTTTTTTTATTCTTCTTTAATTTTTATTTTTCTCACTTTACTTTTTTTTTTTTGGTGTGTTTGAATTTATTTATATTTATATATTTTTTATTTTTTTAAACTATTTTTTTTTATGTTTGTTATTTTATTTAATCATATTAGATTTAATATAATTATATTATTTTATTTTTTATTTTATAATGTCGTCTTTCAAATAATTAAATGCTAACATTCTCATGACATTACAACTCCCAACCACCTCCCCAAGATATCATTATAATAACACCTTTGGTGTAAATATAGTAATTCAATATAACCAATTAGTGTAGAAAGTTATTAATTTTGAGTGACATGTAGTTTTGATATATTAAAATAAGCTATCAATGTAGAAAGCATTTTTTTTTAAATGGAATATTTATTAGCAAGACTCATGTAGTGCCTTTAGTACCTATTGGTAGCTATCAAAACAAAGTTTGATTGATGTTTTTAGGTGCATACCATTTATCATTGCAATAACTATGTTTGTGGGGTTAAGGTTTGTATTGACATAGTATACAACTATTGATAAGGCCCATTAAAATGAGTTTTACATGCACATATATAAAAATTACTAATTTATATATAAATTGGAGACTCCAATGTCTTGTAATTCTTTGCCCTAGCAACCTTTAAGAGGTCAAATACTGATTAATCTAATTAGAAGCAATAGTTAACTATGAAAAGTTTTTGCTAACATAACCTTAATATTTACATGGCTCTAATATTATGGTTTTTTTGGTGCCATAATTGTTTCATATAAAGGAAATAAAATTAAAACTAGTAGTTCTCTCAGAGGTACAAGTCATGCCAGAAGGTATTTAATATCAAATATTCAATGCCATAAAAATAATAATTGATATTTTTCTAATGTAGATTATGATGAAAAATAAAGTAGTCTGTTATTAATATATGTAATAATGGTATATATATATTATTTATATTACTCATATTAATTATATATATAATATAAGAAATTTTATTAGATATTAAATATATATTATTATAAATTATAATAAGTAATATATAATATATTATATGTAGTATAATAATATCATACTTTATATTATGCATGTAGGTGTAATGTTATTATGTATATTAAATATTATAAATTTATATTATTTATTAAATAAGATAACCAACATAATTTGGAGTTGTTACGTGGATAATAAATCAATTGGTGTATTTAATCCATGAAGAGACTTGTTTAGACTACCAAGAAAATTTTGGAAGCATACACAAAGAATAACAAGCCTCTCAAAAGTTGTTTTTGATTTGAAACTTTTTCTCAATTTGGTAGGGTTTAAGGCATTTGGCATCCGTGTAACAAAATATGATGAAAATGTGGAAGAATCAAAAGAAAAAATGTTTAAAACTCAAATGGATGAAAATATCATCAAATCATAAGCAAAAAAAATTTAAACCCTAATGGAATGGAACTGCTACAGGTCTTTTATAAATGCAATATCCCACCATGAAGCTATGGCTTCAACTTTTTTTGTTTTTATCTAGTTTGTTGTTGAATATACAAAATATAATAAAATAGTTAATGTGTTGATAATTACAAAAAAATGTTCTATATGACATATTTTATAAGTATCTAATTTGAGCTTTGATGTATAAATTTCCAATTTTTTTCATTTTTATTTGTGTCGATGCATTAAGTATTACTATCTAAAGATGTCATGCTAATTATTTGTAAATACTTTGTTTTTCTAATGGCTATTTATGACAAGGTCAACTATTATGTCATTTAACTCCTAAATGAGTTTTGCATCTTTATTTGAGGCATTTAGACATAGATTATATGTGATGCATTATATTTATTTTGTTCTTAGATCTCCTCATCTACATAAATATTCATGTGAGCATTTCAAGAAAAGGGCAAGCCATATGCTCATTGATGTGGAGAATCCAAGTGGCAAGAATAGATGAATTATATTCTTCTTATTATCAATTAAATCTATTGTGGATTTTGATATTTATGCTTAATTATTTTAAAATAATTGGTAGGTAATACCCAAGACATTTTTTTAACACCTACTATGTAGGAATCAATCAAAGTAGAATAACTAAAGCCCCAAGACCCTGATATCATGCCACATGGCATGATCTCGAGGCCTCGATATATTTGGGATTTTATTACTTTTATTTGGATTTTTAGTGTTCTAAACACCTGATATAATGTCACGTGGCATAATCTTAAGGACTCAGGGTCCTTAAGAGCTTGACTCTCCTACATTGGGCCCTTTGGCATTTGGGTTTCTGTGATCCTGCCACATGGAAGGATCTTGGAAAATGGGAGGCCAAAGGGCCCAATGCAAGGGATTGAAGCTTTTAAGGACCCTAGTCCCTAGAATAATTCCACATGGCATGATATTGAAACTTAAGGGCCTCTGGGAAGCTCAATGCTTGAAATAGCTTGGTGATTATAGTGGGTCTATCACATTACATTAAATAATCAAATGTATGCTCAAAATAAATATATAATATATTTTTTACATTTCTTCCCTAACATAACATGTACATGTATGAATAAATATTGAGTCTATTTTTTTAATTATAATTTCCAATGATATAGTTCACTATTAAGTCATTTTAACATGTAAAGACAATCAAATTTAAATATAGTTTAGATGATGCTAATTTTTTCTATATGAATTACCCTTTATGAAATTGAGTATGATACAGTCTAATTACCATGTATGCCCACTAATTTACAAATTCTAAACGTACAGTGTAATTCAATTCAAGCTACTGGTAATTTCAACATCCCATCACTGACAGCTGACCATGAAAACATAGTATAATCCATGTTTAATTTTTTGAATTATGTGCAAGTATTTTCTCAATTTTTAATATGAAAATAGAACATTTCCCTAGGAAAATAGTCATGTTATTCTACTTTAATGAATATGAAAGCAATAAATTATTTTGACATTATTAAATTACAAATATTCTAAACCTAATGTTAATGTGAAAAAGTACTTAAATAAATAAATAGTTCAATCAATTATAATAAATAAATATTATGTAGGTACTGAAAACATGTCAAATAATAATCTTAAATTTTGGCATTTAAACTTTACTATTTCTAAAATAATATGCTAATTCAAACTTTTTAATTGACTACAAAGAAGAAATTAAATGTTTTGAATGAAAATTATAGTACTCTATCTTAGTGGGGGCTAATAAATGATTATATATACAACACTATTATAAAAAAAACTAAAATGGAATCTTTTTATTTTCTTTAAAAAAACAAATACCCATTTGAACACATATTATGATTACAATATTATTCATATTTATTAAAAAATAGGTTAAATATTTGGAAATATGAAGTCTTAATTAAGTCGACATGTATTTTATACTAAGGTATGTAAATCTAGTCTTACTTAGAACAAGCTAAGGGAAACAAAAATGTGTTTTGGTCAAATAACTCTTTCATGAGTCCTTTTTAAATTCATTTATTAATTAGTATGACATATATAAAAAAGAGGGGCATATGATGCATGGGAGCAAAGGAATAATTTGCATGCATTATGACATGATATGTTGGCATGAATTTGAAAATTATTTATCTTGATAATGTCACTGCTTAATAAGGTGGCCATCAATAAATAAAAATATTAATAGGAGAGAGATAATTATATTTTTTAAATTGAAAAAAAATGTAGACAAGAGTGAAACAAGGTGATGAAATGGTATATTATATCAAAGTGTATACATTTTTTGATGTCCATAAATGTGATGTAATATTTTTTAAGTATAACTAAGCATGAAGAAGATAAGGACAATTTAATAAATTCATGGATCCTTGGAGTGCATATAGTAATGTAAAGAGGTAGAAAGAGGTTGTGAGATTTGATACCATAAATCAACAAGATGGTGTGACATTTTGAAATGTGATTAAAAATAAAGGGAAAACAAGGCATTTGAAAACTCAATGAATGCATGTGATGAATATATCATTTGATGTGGTATAATAGTGTTTCTTAGGTAGCAAGTTTTTATATTATGTAATAAATTATTATCTTCTAGGTACAAAGTATTAAACTATGAACACCATGACTTCATAAATTCTAAAACACCAAGATTGAAAACATCAAACAAAATATAATAATATCACATTATCAATATGAATAAGATGTAGTAAAATGAAATTAAATATACAAAAGTACAAAAATAAAAGTTAAAAAAACTAATCCTTTCAAGAAAAAGTAATGAATAACATGAGATCCATGTACAGTAGAACTAATCAAAGGAATTAGATTAATATCAATACATATAATGATGTTCATATTATTTAAAAATTAATTGACATGTTCATGTACATTGTAAATGATGCTTGTATTGCATTTTTTCATTGAAAAAAAAATATTTATATTATCATCAATAGAAATAAATTATTTTTGGACACTATTCTTGTTCATCAACCTTGTTCATCACTATGTACATTGATTACCATAGAAAGGAGTGAGAAGAAAAATCCAATTTCTATGGTAAAATAAAAAGGCATGTTATGTTTTTCCATCAACTGATTACTAGTTTTTGGCCACCCTACTTGAATCTCATGAATATGTTGATGGATATTAGGTTGGCCTTCATGTTTTCCTTTCCTAGTGTGATAGTCAATTATTGATTTTGAAAATATCCATCTTGCCAACACATGGGAAGGTCATTTATGGTGAATAATAAAGTAATTTTTAGAATTACAAGCTAGGTTCAAAAGAATTAGTGGAATTTATTGATTAAAATAACATAAACATAAATTAACATAAGCATAAATAAATGAAAATGTATATATACAAGGAAAATGAATGTGTAACTCTTTATCAAATTAGATTGA